>JAQFZA010000075.1:0-76484 GCA_034695115.1 Desoria olivacea | reverse complement strand
ATCTTGAAAATCGGTCTAGCCGTTTTGGAGATTTTCGAGTTTAAACACCGGTACCTTGACCTAAAACACCCTGTATAATCACGTGTATCACGCTTTCATAATTAAATACATGGCAGAAATAAACCAAATGGGCTTGTTATATGACATAAACAAATACAACACGTCTTATACGATTACTTATAAATCATGTATCACCGGAAGTTCTAAATAATAATTGGTCACTAATCCAAGCATCATCAATAGTGAATTCATGGTTTGTAGATCTTTATCTTTATTGTCCGCACTCTTAGCTGTAGCAGCATTATGTGAAATCTCATTCTTATCTAATATCTTAACAACCAATTTTGGATAGTTTTTGCAAACATATACATACTACTGGTACTGGTAATCAGGACCAGTATTTCCAAAGAACTCCACAACTATAAGTATAACCAATTATATCAAAAAATTCACCAATTATAACATAATAGTAAGCTATAACCCTTGAACCCCATTACGCATAATTTTATCTACTATTATGCACATTCATATCCTGTTTTTCCTATCGTGGCCGTGATAATGACATTGATTTGACAATCGACACATTGGTAAATGGAAAGAGATATCTGTGGGACAAACCGTTATGTCCCATTGCTATCAACTTGCCTACATTTGTACCATGTACTATGTACTTAATACAATTTAATTACCAAGCCATGAAAAATTTCCTTAACTATGATTAGGTTTTAAACCTTGGAAGCGTTGGACTTTTATTGGAGTGATGAGATGCAACTGAAAATAAGACCGGATAATATATGTATTTCATTCGAAAATAACATCCATTGTAAAAAGTTGACAAATATGTTTACCCGTATAATACAATAGAAGGGAATCTAGTACATCTTTAAGAAGAAGAATTTAAATGTGTATCAACTTTTTTATATTACAATAGTAATTACGGTTTAAACTGATTTGGAGATTGTCAACTAATTTGGAATGAATAGCTAATTTGTTTTACTTACTTGTACATTTTAAAACTAATTCGAGAAATTGACTTCAAATTAAAACAATATGAACCGCATATTATACAAATCGCAGTATCTCAAACAAAATTGCTAAGTAATTAAATCAAGTTTCGGTACCTGAGAGACGCACTGAACACACATGAGGTGAACAATCCCATCATTCCAGGAAGGAAGCCGAGTTCATTTTTCACAAAGTATGGAACGATGCCATCAACCCTCTGAATATTTCCAAGTGCAATAGGGTCACATCCAGCATACGTTGAGAAAATAACAATTCCGGATAACAAACACAATCCAACAGTGAATACATTTAGAGGGATGGCAAATACGGTGGCTCTGCAAAAAAAGAGTTGTCCATGTTAGTATTTCTTAAAACAATTCATATTCACATTTCATAAAAACTCAATCAAAACCCTTAATCATTTTTTGAGTGAATAACCTTGCAAAAAACTTCGCTAAAAAAACTGACTAGGGGAAAAACGTGTAAGAATATCACATCCTTTAAATCTCACCCAATTGCATGTTTTAGCGTAGGTAAACTACAATATCGTTGAACTTGAGGTTGATGCGTGCCAAACAAAGTAAAGATTGCAAATCCAGTTCCTAATACAAAGTTCAATGTGTTGTGCCTCATGAATGGGTCTATCGTAAAGCTTCAAAATAAAAGTAATCATTCAATTACATTTAAAGGTAGCTTTATAAAAACATTGAGATTTGGAATTTAGAAAGTTTATATATGATTACTTAACAAACTCTAGACGCCCATGCCGGTCAGCTTTTTCGAAAGCTTCAGTTATTCCTCCAGAAGAGATTAAACCTATTTTAAAACAAATTCGTTAATAATCGTCATTTAGTTACTAATCAGGTTGTTTTAGAATAGTATTATTAATAGATACCTTACCTTTAATTATAATTGCAAACATGCCAGCTAAAATCATGAATAGCTGGAACACATCCGTCCAAACCACGGCCTTCAAGCCTCCCTGGATTGTACAATTTTATTTTCTTATAGTTTTTTTTTACATTTTACTTTTTTTTAAATACTTCCCAATGCTATGATAATACATTATAAGATTCAGTTGAACATGTTCAAGTGATTACTGTAATTGTGCTCATACCATGCTCGTGTAAATTGTTGCACAAAGTCCAAGTCCAATGACAGACTGCCAGAGTTCTAATCCTATGAAGGCACTCATAGCTATCGAAGGTGCATAAAGACAAACTCCCATGAAAACTGACATTTGCAGGATGAATATAAATGA
Source organism: Desoria olivacea (assembly GCA_034695115.1). Lineage (NCBI taxonomy): Eukaryota > Metazoa > Arthropoda > Collembola > Entomobryomorpha > Isotomidae > Desoria > Desoria olivacea. The sequence goes on along the minus strand of JAQFZA010000075.1, from coordinate 74,218 downwards.
AGCAAACTTTCGAATGAACTGTGACTGGAATCGGTGCTCCAGGTACTGAAATTTCGGGATTCGGTCATTTAAAAAATAAATTATCCACACAAAATTACGCCATTAGACATTACCTCGTACACACTGGTAAGTTGCATTTTATAAAACACTGTCATAAAAAAGTAGACGCTAAGTGGGACAACCAAGACAAAGACCACGGTGTTCTGAAATATTTGGATTCCATATCCATAGACTTCGGCAGGATACCCTGTGTCGACAAGTTCATGAAATTAAATTACAAGCCTTTTGATTGTGGCATTTTTTAATGTTCAAGATAGAAGCTAAACAAATCTAATTGAATTGGTAAAATTAGGCTACGATTTTAAATTCTTACCTAAAACCGTGACAGCACTCAAATACGTAACCAACATGCTGCATGCAATAGGTGCGATTCCCATGGACTTTCCTCCAAGAAGTAAATCATCATTTGTCGTTTGCTTGGCAAAGAAGCCATAATAAACACCAATTAGAACTGAGAAAAGCAAAGTAGCAATAACGACAGCATCTGAAAAATAAATCAAATAAACCCATTCGACTTCGTTTTTGAAATTTCAAGGAAATCTAGTTACACGCGAAGGTTCAGATTCGAATGCTTACAGTCCGTGTATCCAAAAGAATATTCCATTTCTACTGAATGTTTTATATTCAAGTTGCAAATGCAAAATTTATAAATACACAGCCTCTATATTTTTTGCTACAACAATCAAATCCTCTACTTCCAAGCTTTGTTGAGTCTGACTGGATCGATTTGAAACGGAAAACTATGCAGAAGTAAAATGTCACAGGAGTCTACAATTCCAATGAAGATGAATCAAGTGGTCGGAGAAATAACCCCAACAAAGACGAAGTTAACTCTGCCGATGTCGATAGGGTTGTGAAAGGTGATGGAGGTTCAACACTAATTAACTTTGAATTGGCCAATCTGTCCATCAAACCTTTATCTAGAAAGTGCGGAAGACTGACGAACTTGCACTTGATTGTCTCATTATTCGTCCCCGAATGCCGATTATTGCGATTTTCCATGTATGTTGACTCAGCGATCTGTTAAGATACTAAGTACATGATTTTAACTTTACAGGTGTTGGTAATGAAATCAAATCACGACCAATTCTATGAATGAATCGTCCGTGTTTGATAAACTTATGCATAGGGATAGTAAGTTGCCGACATCACTTCTTTAACTATGTATAGTCGTCCCTTGACAGCTTCACAGCAGCACAACTTCACACAGTACACAGCAGGTAAGGAGTGAATGAAGGTATGAAAAGTTGAACTTATAACAAGTTAATGTAATCGGACCGTTTATAAGAAGAAACTATGTATAGTTTACAAGCTATAATTTGGAATCATATCTTGTATATTCTGAATATGTTATGCAGTTGGGATCAAGAAAGCAACCATTTCTGGATTGCTTTTTACAATTAGCCATGATTATATTTCTATGCATTGCTGAGAAATAATTTTCATGCTACTAAGAAAACAACAACATACCCTTGACTTTACATACTGAATGTTTGTAAACACTCATTAAGTATTTCGCAACCGTACTAATCTGTTCTCACGACTGCATGTGTCAAAGTCTGCCATCACTCATCACATCAGTCAGATATGTCAAATATGCACTGCCCCGAGTCCGAATTCCGTTACACACAGACAATGTTTTAAAAGGTTACTTTCGTGTTGAACGTTGAAGACATGACCTATTCATGAGTCTAAGGTATAATTTTGCTTTCAAGTCTACAAAGGTTTGATTTGTAATTAAACTGTCAGCTATGAAGTTTTAAACTAAAGTGAACAAGATCTATGAATAAAAAATTGGCACATGCAATTTGGTTGGAAAGAGAAATATGCAATGCAAACATTCTGCATATGAATTGTGTAACTTTTCTGATACCTAAAAGAATCAATCACAGCACGGCTGTTTTAATCATGCCTGTGGAATGTACAGTTTAGGTAACATCTGATATTTTAGTTCGATACTTTAATTGGTTTATTCATATCTTCGGTTCATACTATGTACATACATAAAGGTGGACATTATTAAGTTCAAATAACCTATATATGAATTATTATGCCGTTTCACATCAAATAACATTAGATAAGTAACTTTTGACGAATAGGATCTACTATGATGTGAAATTACAGTATTACTTACAATTGAAAACATTTACAGGGGGAACTCAAAGTTTAATACTTCAGGAACATCTATCTAACATTATAAGATTATGTATCTGCATCGACTGCATTTCATTATTTCCTACCAACTGACTCTGGTAACTGAATTGACAATCAACTGAACTATCGTACCGACAGAAAAATCGTACTGAGATTGAAGTTTAGGTATGTATTAATACCTGCAATTAAAAATACAGAAAGAAACACACAGGGAATTATTTGGGATTTCGAAAAAAATAGTTAACCTATTGAAGAGGACATTTCAACATCCATACATGTACAGGAATAATGTAGACTGGCAAAGTAATTAAGTGAAAACAAACAACTTACTTTAGGTTGCGAATTTAACCTATTTTCCTGAATAGATCCCCTAGGGGTTTTAATACCTATTTCAAATCCTCAATACTTCGAATTTTAGCATTTTGTGATAAGCAGTTTAACATTGAAGGATGTTTGAACGGGGATCCATCTCGGAAGATGGTTTTCTAAGATGTCTATAGCCGGGAATAAGGTATTTTCCTTTTATAACCATTCTAAGGTGAATGACACACAAAGATGAATAACGAATCGAAGGAATGCTTCAGCATGATCGTTAGAATGGAATTGAATCGTTGATATCAAATCTGACTTTGAAAACAATAAATAAAAAAATTTGTCCCATGTATAATATAGTTCTTGGACTATTATTACTCAACTTCGGTAAAAATGCAAATTAAGAAATTGAAATACGATCCCTGATGCCCTGATTAACATAAATAGAAACACACGAGTAAATGGAATTTTTGGAGACTTGTTTTTCCTTTTCAGAGAATTTATCAAACTCAGATATCGAAAAACAATCTATAGTTTGTCCCGCACCCGTTTTGTCCAGATTTGTATCTAAAAACACACGTTTTAGATAACTAATAATATACTGCGCAATTTTTTAAAGTACCTTATAACGTTTATAAATATTATCAAACAGAGATCTCAACTAAATGAAAGCAGTATTAATGTGAAACTTGAATAGATATCCAACGGAAGACTCCCTAAATATCTTCGCTTCATTATAGTTTTAACACGTAAGGATACTAATACTCTTGAACATTTAGTTACAGCAGAAAAGGAATGGAGCACCCTTTTGCTACAGAGAATTCAGCGTAAATTTTGATATTTTGCGACAATCACTATACAGGAAAGAGCTGCGGGGACACCGAATGTATCATTATCGAATTTAATAGACGTGGTCTACTGGATTTTCACTTCAGCTTGGCGTTCAGCGACGTCAATATTAGCTAAGTTCTTTGCGGCAGTAACACCTTGCAGGATAGCCATGAGCCATTTGGCAACCGCAATCGGGAAGCAAACGATAGCAAGAAATTTCCAGAAGTCTATGTAAATCAACAGTGAATTATTAAAAAATCCTGGAATGCAACATTTAATTGAAATCAACGCTTTTTCAGTAGCTTACATGAATCATAGAAGTTTATCAGGTACAAGGTAATGTAGAAGAGCTCATTCCCAGCACACATCGTGAACAAGATTGGCTTGGATGTGTAGTAAATTCGTAGGAGGTACGGTTCTTCGGTTGACATGCTCTTATGACTTCCCTTTCCTTGTAGCAAAGATCTGAAATCATTAAAACATCCACACATTTAAAAAATTGACAGAGCTTGTTACTGCAGTTTACAACATTTCAATCCTACGTGTGAAGATGCAACCAGTGCATCGAGATGTCTACGGCCATGCTCATCTGGAAAAAGAACGCATATGATGGATAGAAAACAGAGAGCATCGTCATCAAAACGGCCGTCCCGCATCGGTCTGTCAACTGGTCCAACATAGCACCAAATTTCGTACCTTCTCAACAAAATCATATTAGATTAGCCCAAAACCAACCAAAGCATAAATCCTTAATCCTATCACCAACTTCACAATAAATGAAACATACTTTGATTGAAAAATCGAGCAGCATGTCCGTCAACAGCATCAAGGAGCGAACCGATCAGATAGCACCAGACAGCAGGTCCTGGACTACTTTGCATGAAGAAACAGGAGAGAATCGTCAATCCGATACGAGCATACCCTGAAAACCAACCAATTCAAATTACATCCTTCATCTTCATCAACATTCAATCAGAACTCAACTACTGTACTGTACATTAATACCAATTACAAACTCACCAATCAAGTTGGGAACAAACAGGAATACATTTTCATCTGCCATGCTGGACGATGAAAATCTTCAGCGATAAAGGGATTGAAATTCGGACTCTGTGACGTGCCGATTTGTTCTGAAATAATTCCCCAAACAAATTACAAAATGAAATGTCAATAAATGAAATGACAGTAAAAAAAAAAATAAGTGCCTGCTGATACAATTAAATTACAATTACATGTTATTACACTATGCAAATCCAATCAAACCACCAAACCCCACATAAGATTATTGAGTAGACTTATCAGAACAATGATTGCGAAAAGCAAATGCCCATTGCCCACCGTGTCAAAAAATATGTAGGTAAGTCAAAACCAGGATATTATGTTCAACTGCAGTATAGCATAGCACCTAGATGACTAATTCTCTTACCTGTCCAACCACCACCAACTGGAATTTAGGAGTTCAGTATTACGACTGCTGACCTTCAGCTAAATTAAAGTAAACAAACCAAATAGAGTTAGACGATAGAGTACAAATGCCAATGGGCTGCAAATGGACAGAATGATAATGGAATATGGAAGGTGCGATGGGTTTACCTGGTCGGGTCTCCTCTCCTGGTGCTTATCCTTATCCTGTATTAGAAATACACGGAATTCTATTTGTTTGTGATGATGAGCCTTGAGAGTGGCTTATGAGAGGCGAGACTTATGACGTAAAAGGAAACCCCTGAAAGGATTCTCGTCGGATACAAGGAGCTCCGAAAACTCCGAATTCCCGTCCGAATTCTACGACTCCACTTCACCAATTTTCTGCACAAGTTCTGCAATTTATTTACTCACACTCAGCATCTGACTGACATCTGAAGAATCTCAACTCTTGGAAGAATTGAACATGCGGATTGTGCTGGGTGGATTGCGAAACCCTTCTGCTCTTCCCAACTTCTAGTTCTTCTTTCTCCTATTGTATTTGTATGTACTGGACTGGCTGGACTCTCTTCCAGTTTCACTTCCACACTGGACCAAGAAAATTGTTACCTTTGTTAATTGTCCGACTCATTAAAGTTATCTCCAGTTGAAGGTCAGGTGGATTATCTTTTGGTTACGTATGACATGCATGCAACTCAAATGGAGTTTACAGATGAAATGACGCAGCGGATGCGGTCTCTGCAGTTTTTAACATCCTTACAGCCCTTAATTGTTATAACCCTCCTGAGACTACAGATAATTTATAACTAGTATGAGTGGTGTGATCTGCGTAATTAAATTCTATATGTATTCTATATTAACAGAGCCCTTTGTAAATAGTAAACCTATTCCGCCTCTTTGTGGTTTCAGCATCCGTTAACAGTGGAGTCCAATAAGACGACTGACAATGAGTTCTCATCGGTCCAGTGAAGTGTAGTAGAGCTTTTATGCAAAGCCTAGCATAATTTTTAAAAAAATCATGATGAACTTGAAGTATTCAGTGATACAAGTAAGAATATGGAGTTCCGAACTAGTAAAGGAGTGGAGTACGGACTAACTATACTCACTCTAATTATATTATTGACATTGGATGAATGGTTGCAAATAAAAATATTTCGGATAGTATTTAACGCGTCATCACACCATTTTTTTTATTCACCCATTGGGTAAAAAGTACAAAAAAAGTTTCAACATACAGACAAATTACAGTACAACTCGCCTAAGCGGCACCAAGAACTTGTATTTCAATTAAACTACTGAATTGCACTTGATTTACAAACCAAAGTAAATGCATTGTCCTTACAGGTTCAAAGATGCTGCTTAAGCAAATTGTACTGCAGTACAAAAAAAAACAAAAAAAAATCATGTATACTTTCCGTTTCACTCAACAACCAACGGCTAAAATTCATTATGGATATATATAGAAAAAGGTACATAGTAAATTGATAAAGCTGAGCTTCTTTCTTGCATCCAGTCGTACCGTTGGTTAGAATCAGTCAGAGGATATAAAAAGTCCTCGTAAAGTTGAAAAAAAATACTGAGATGGACTAGGTCACCATCAGCCGCGGCGCGATGTTCATTGACATGAGCTCTTGGAATAGAAGCTTCGCAGCATACGGTAGCCGAATTTGAGAGATCTGAAATAGTTGAATAAAATACGTCAACACTAATTCAAAAGTGTAAGTAAATTGTACACTCAGTTGTTTTATAACATTCTCAGTAAGATCTCAAATACAAATCATTGTTGTTTCATACACAGCCAAGTAAATTCATCCTAGACATTATAACTAAAATACAGTTGCAAAATAATCTAGGAGTGATTTCTTACCTGAGTTTTATTTTTACAACCCCTGCATTCAAAGGTTTTACTTCGAAGATTCGCGATGGCGATTAATCCACAAAGATCACAAATGTGAATTCTGTATGGATCCGAAACCTGTATATAAAAGGTCAAACGCATTAAAGACGCAGGCATACCTTCGAAATCTATCATTTGTCACGACTAAGGATAATCAGAATATAACTAAACAATTGAAGTCACCGCATTAGCGTCAGACACAGCCAAGTAGAATCATCATTTATAATGTTGCTAATTATATAGTTTTCCTTAAATATTCTTGTTACCTCAAAAAGTCGCTCCCGCAAAAATTGAGCAGCACCATGAGCAATTTGACAATCTCGCTCCATTTCACCGAAGCGGAGGCCACCATCCCTAGCACGACCCTCCATGGGCTGACGAACAAGGATCTGTACTGGACCTCGAGCTCTAGAATGGATTTTATCGTCTACCATGTGCTTCAACCTCTGGAAAAGAAATAATTATATATAGTTATTTTTAATGTTGAATACTTTTTATACCAATGAAAACAGTTTTTAATTACATACCTGATAATATGTTGGTCCAAGAAAAACATGAGCATTAATTTTCCTTCCCGTATGCCCATTGTACAAGATCTCATTTCCTCTAAGTTGATAACCGTACTCTTGCAAGATATTTGAGATTTTCTGTACATTTACAGCATCGTTAAACGGTGTGGCATCACCAATTTCTCCTTTGTTTGCCGAGACTTTGCCTTGCAAGCATTCAATCAAATGACCGATTGTCATACGTGATGGAATGGCATGAGGATTGATGATTATGTCTGGTGCAACTCCTTCACAAGTGAATGGCATGTCCTGTAATGACACAAAAACCCATTGTAAATTTCCATCTTGATCATTCATATGAGTATGAGGATGTTCAAAAAAAAGTAAATCAATAACATACCTCTTGACGATATTGAATACCGCAAGTACCTTTTTGTCCGTGCCGAGAAGCAAACTTATCCCCAATTTGAGGAATTCGAACTGACCTCACTCGTATTTTACAAAATTTGTACCCTTCTGCGTTCAGGGTAATCATAACTTGATCTACAATTCCCGTTTCTGAGTTTCGGAGGAATGTGGATGCATCTCGCTTGACATAGCGCCGATTGACTTCCTGGAACTCATCCTCCGTTTCAGGCAAAGTAATCGTTTTTCCTATGAATATAACGGTAAAATGAAAATCCGTGCATGCATCATGAAAAACGGCATGAAGATGGCAGATTGTTTGTACCTATAATAACATCGTCTCCAGAAACTCGAACACCCGGAGCAATAACTCCATCACAGTCCAACTTATCATAGATTGCATTTCTCATTCCCTGACACTTGTCTCGTGTTGGTTTCTCAAACTGTTCCTCTTGGTCCCCAATCCTTTTTGACTCTTGATCTTTGTAGGAACGGAAGAAAACTGAGCGGAAGAATCCTCGGTCAACTGCAGATGCATTAAGAACCACAGAATCTTCTTGGTTGTATCCTGTGTAACAAGCGATAGCCACAATGCTGTTGATTCCAGCGGGCAGCTCCCTGAAACGAAGGTATTCCATGGATCTGGTCGTTACAAGAGGCTTCTGAGGATAGTACAGCACATGAGCGAGCGTGTCCATTCGAACGTGGTAGTTGGTGATGTAGACACCCATGGCTTGTTTACCCATAGCACTCTAAAAACGAAGACTTTGATTACAGACTTTATTACATCTCAGTAACGATAATTTTCAAATTCAGTTATCAAAACATGAGTCATTCAAACCTGGTAAGTGTTACGCGGAGACTGATTATGATCAGGGAATGGAATAATAGATGCACAGACACCGAGAATCATGGCAGGATGAATTTCACAATGAGTATAGGTTGTACAATACGCATACCGTTGATCCTGGTTTAAATCATCAGGGTTCATTGCAATCATAACTGTCTCTTCTTCCATTGTATCGATATACTCCACAACTCCTCGAGCCACCAAGTCCTGCCAACTACATGAATTAAGATATGACGTTATGGACTTATGGTTTACATTCAACGTTATTATTAATCCAGAAAACTACAGAATGAAGATAGACGTACCCATAATTGTTGTACTCGCGCTCCTTAAGCATGTCGATATGTCTCTTCTTCAGTAGGAGCTTCCCCTTTTCCACAATCAGAAGTGGACGACAAATCCTCCCAGCGTCTGTGTAAATTCGGATCTCTCTGTCTCGAATATCACGAACCATCGAAACTTCAGACACAATAATGTCCATCTGACGTCGAAGCTTTCGTAGAGTTGACATAAGCTGTTCCGGATCCCGATGAATTCCGACCCAACAACCATTGACGAAGATCTTGGTTGCACTGCAAAATGAAACATTGGTTAATGAATAAATGTGATCATATCTCAAAAGGATAGAAGGAGAAAGTACATTTTGAAGAATCTTAAACTTACTCAGCAATTGCAGAAGGAGCAATTTCCTCCAGATTTTCCATGGACCACTCTTCCAAGAACTCGAGAATTGGACTGGGCTGAGAACCCACAGAAATATAGGCCATAAGGGCTAGATTTTTCACCAGTCCTACAGCGGCCCCTTCAGGCGTTTCAGCTGGGCATATCATACCCCAAAGAGTGTTGTGGAGTTGACGAGGCTTTGCCAATTTACCATCACGACCAATCGGGCTGTTGACTCGACGTAAATGAGATAGAGTAGAAGCAAATGTCAATCTATTCAACACCTTTAAGGAAACAAAAGAGGAAGTTAATAACTCATTCAGCTCAGCACGTACAATATTACTCAAATTCCAAATCATGTGTAGGTCATATATACCTGTGACACTCCTGCCCGAGCCTGATGAGCTTTCTTTTGATCCCCCCAGTTTCCAGTAGCCAATGAATATTTCAGTCCATCAGTAATTATGCGAGTCTTTATCGCTAACTCCAAGTTAAAGTCTTTTCCTCTGTCAATGAACTTCTGGGCATAGATACGAACTTCTTTAAGAAGATTCTTAAACAACCCCCTGAACAAGAATGCCAATAGCGGTCCCGCTAGATCAAGCCGTTTATTTCCGTAATGATCTCTGTCGTCTAATTCCCGACGACCCAGCGCTGCCAGCAACAATCGATGGACCATATAACCCAAGAAGTACGCCTTTTTGGTTTCACAAAAATCTGAAACTCCCACATGAGGCAACATTTCTTTCTGTAGAATTTCCTTGGCATACCGAATACGTCGCTCTCTGGTGACACCTGGTTTAGCTCCTCGAGCCCCTATACAAATAAACAACATTCTGTTAGTCATCTTAATGCAAGCGGAATTTGATAGATATTATTGTTGATCAAATTTGAATTACCAATGAAATTCAGTGCAACATTCTGTTCCTGCACAACAAAAGCTTCGTCTAACGACGGTTTGACCATTTCCATCATTTCTGGATCATCGAAATCGTAAATAATGTGCTCAAGAATGTCACGATCAGCCACGAATCCCAAAGCTCGAAAGACAATCATGATGGGTATTTCTTGTTTGATGTAAGGCATAATGGCAATGATTCTTTGCCCGATAGAAGACTTCTTCAACGACTGACCGCCCCGAGAAAGCATGTTAACCCACAGAGTGCTCGTTGGCCGCGACGAGTGTTCCAAACATGACCGGATCTCTGCTTTGAAAGCAAACTTCGAATCCTTCATGCTGAACACATACACTGTGTTAGTAGCCATTTTTTCTTGAGCGATTAATACCTGAAAAATATTTCATTCAACATTGGTAAATACAATGGTACTTGGATTTAATCTAATTCAGTACAAGAACAAATCATAGCCATCTCACCTTCTCAGAACCATTGACCACAAAGTATCCACCAGGATCCAATGGGCATTCATTTAATTCAGTCAAATCACGATCTGACAAACCGCTCAAAATACAATATGTTGATCGTAACATAATTGGAATTTTCCCGATGAACGTTTTCTGATGCTGAGTTTTGACTGGCTCATCTCGAATAACCGTCTTTGTAATGTCCACATACAATGGTGCGGAATACGTCAAATTCCTCAAGCGAGCTTCATTAGGCATCATAGCAGAAGGTGCTCCATCCTTCTCCCAATGCGTTGGCTTGGAAAGATAGATTTGTTCAAATCGGAGCGAATATCGGGCCTAAAGAATTTCAATGTATAAAGTACAGACCTGTTATCATTCAATACTAACAACTTATTAAGATTATTAAGAATTCAATAATCTGTAAGTCTGTAACTCCTTCAAACTTACTGGTACATCAACTTCACCCCCTGCATGCTGTGCCTCTGCCTGCAAATCCACGGGTGGAGAATCTTCCACGATCCTCTGTACCGACATCTGAATGAACTCATCGAATGAGTCCAACTGCTGTCTGACCAACCCCTTCTCATCAAAGTAGGCATTGATCACAATCCAACACGCCTCCTGCCACAACTCAGCCGACGCTCCCTCTTCCTCCGGATCTGAATTTTATTATAGCAGCCAACAATTAATGATCGTGAATTCCCTATTTTATCTTGATTCAAATTAATCCAACAAATACATTCATCATTTCATATTCACCGAAACGAATTTCTTCAAGCCCTTTCAAAAAGCATACCGCATTACCGCAATATGACATGACATTAGGTAGGGCACTAGTCGATGAGACTCGAATTTGAGGGTGCTCACCCTCAAAGTCGAGTCTCATCGACTAGTAGGGCACCAAATTCAGGGTATGACGTATTACTAAACTGAAAGTGAAGCATGGGGCAAATTACCCAAAACTGCTAATACATTGTACATTCAACGTAAACCTACAACAACCTAGTAAAGTACCACTTGCCATGGGTGCCCTTATTTTATACATGTCATGTCATAATTCACCCAGATTCCACCTACGTTTACGTACAATGTACCTAATACTAAATGAGTACATGCATACGGTTTATCGTAGTGAAGTACCAAACCAACTACAACACAAAACTGAGGCCTGAGGAAAACTGAGGATTTTGCCTATGATTCCCGCTTGCACCCGGCACTCCACCAAAATGATGAAAATCCCTGAAAACAAGCAAAAAAGGTTGAAAAGTCCTAATTTCTTACCCCCCTCCTCTTCGTACATGATGAATGAAGGGAAGCCTCCACTTAATTACAGTTAGAAAGTTAATTCAAAGGATTTATGAATTAATTACTTCGGACCACAATTTATTCCAACTGCCTTCCTGCAGCCTCCATTGAACTATGATGGGGACATGCGGTTGTACAACGACGAAGGACGACGAGGAGTCTTCGTTGTGCTTGTGGACAGGCGGAATAAAAAACTGTAGACTGGCATTCGGGAAGGGTGCCTACTGCCACTGCTCCTCTTTCCAGAGGCAATTCCAACAGGGCCATAGGTGACTCTACACGGCCATGTCATTTCTGGTTGTTTCTGCTAGTTTGGGCTTTTGATGTTGAATGTTGGAAGATGTTGGTGTGGTTTTGGGGCTATGGGGGACAACATGCTTTCTCTTAAGATTAGTCTTCCCAGTTTCGATTGAAGTTGGGGAAGTTGAGACGACCGATTTGTTGAAGGATGACAATGGCATGCCATTTTTGGCAATGAGAATGAATGCATTACTTTCTTTCCTAATTTGCATAGAGACACTTTGTACAATTATGATGTATAGTCAAGTTTAGATTTTACGAATGTTACAGATTTATTTCCAACAGTCAATATTGAATAACAAAGAAAAATGGTGTCCTCTGCTACTGTTTGTACAAATCAATTTTAGTTCTAACACAGAGTACCATCATAAGGTAATTGATAGGACTCAAATCATTACAAAGAGTTGTACTTCATTTAACAAATCATAAAAGCCCTGTCTCACATTCGCGAGAAGGCAATGTAAGGAAATTAAAGGAATTCTACATTGTACACGTATACGATAATTACAACGATCGAAATATGAAATATAAATTCTGAGGGATGAAAGAACTGTTTTTATGGGGTTGATTTGTGGTACTTTTCCATATGGACAAGCAGTCCTCGTTCGGTGGTCAATGCAATCTTGCACAGGGGGCAAGGTAGCTTCACTCGATTTTTTCGATAAGTTTCGAGTTTCAACTTGGTGTCTTTGTGGCTAATGCGTTCAGCCTTGGCTTTCTTCAAATAAGGAATTCCTCGACCCTTCAATCCCAATGGTTCCGAGACTAACTTACTGTTACGTGTGATGACCCCGTCAACTTTGATTGTCTCTTTGCCCGTCGAGCTTGGTTAAATAAAGAAAACAAATATAATGCCATGCTTATGCACCCAGTACAGCATTTTCATTTACAAAGCACGAACAAGAAATTATAAATACCCAATTTCTGGAAGCACTACTGCATCTGGTCCTACGCCAGTTCCTTCAGTCCGAACAGCATCTTCAGCGATTGAGCTTGAACATGGCCCAGGCCCAAGTCTAGAAGAAAGAAAACATTTTTTTTTTCAAAATTGTGCAGAAATTCATTTATTGACAGTTAATTATTTCTCTTACTCGCGAGCTACTTCGGGTACTGGTTGTTCAATTTTCTGACTTCCGTGTCCACCAGGTGCAGCGTCGAGAAAATGTTGAAACTTTATCTTATGATTGCTCCACTGATTTTGGTCATCAAATGCGCGGAGACAAATTTCGCATGCAAACACGATCCAATTCAAACGATTATGGTGATCCTCCACGGCTTTTGAACGCCCGTAGACAATCTTTCCCGTTTTAGTATCGATGTAAAAACGCTTGATCACCATTGTATCGCTGTTCACCTTTACAAAATCAACGAAGATTAAATTTTAGTACGTATATCATATATTATAGTAATTAAATTAAATTATTCTTTCTAAATTCTGCATAAACGATGGAAAGTTTTAGGAGAACATACCAAAGCAGTTAAAATGCCTTTTTAGGGTTTACAGTCAATATGAAGATAAAGTTATTTTCAATCAAACCTTCAATCAAATCCTTTTGTAAAAATAATAATTTGTGAATACTGCTCCCACAGTGGTCTAATATTCCTGTTCCTTTGTAGAGAATTATGCGGTCATGCACGACAAAACACTGATGTGCAATGAGTCAACTTTGAACTTCTAACGGTCAAGCCCTCGGATCAATGCTTATAGTTACTGGAACAGGGGTTCAGAATCCTACAGGATTCGTTTATCCACAAAAATGCATGGTTATGGATGGAATGACTGGACTGACGTTACGAGTGACGTTTTAGAACGACCGTTACGTACGAGTAAATCTGCATAGACTGTAGACCACCTAGTATCTATAGATGGTGGCTGGAGGAATCTATTTCGTCTTAGCAATGAAAACAATGTACAATGGGTATATCTTATTTTCTGCATTTAGATTAGACCTTAAACCACAGCTACAGAAGAGAACAGATACTAAAGAATACCTCCTCACACAATGCGCTTCGGGAAATTTCTTTGTGACAGATTCCTATCATTTTCGTACTTGTTATGTGTTTTCTGTGTTAACAGACGTTTTTGTTTCCAACATGGACAATACCGATTGGAATCGTACGGTTTTTCTGATAGGTTCATGCGGCTAGAAAAAAAATGCTGAAACAAAGAAATATATATAAGTACGCATTTATGTTACGAAACGAATACGATTCTTCATAGCCTGCTTCTATTTACTATTCAACTTGAACAGTATGACTAACGTCGATGTACCGCTTTGTTTCGTAACGTTTTTGCTTCTTGTTATTGTCCGCGGTTGAATATGGAGGAGGCTGGTTGGACATACGATGATAATTCAAAGTACACAGGAGATAATATAGTAATTTTATTATTCTCAAATGCTCGTGGATAAATGTCCTCCTAATAGGATTTTATTATGGCCAGGGAGCCAATGCAACGACGTGTTTAGGTCAGGGTTGGATTTCGATAATAGAAAGTTCAAACTATCAATTCGTAAGATTTCAAAGGACTTCCCAGGAGGATCACAGGCCTTTGAAGATTTCAGATTTCCCAGGATTTTGTAAGAGTTTGGAGTTTAGCAGGATTTTTTTGGAAAAATCGTGCGAAATCGTGTAAAATCTTGTAAACAGTTGTAAATGTCTTTTATAAAGTATGTATATCCCATTCCATGCATAGAATTTGGAATTGCAGATCAATATTATTAGTTCGTATCGTACTGATCGTATTGATTGTTATTAAATGGCTTAATATTGGATCGGCTGAGCAGGTAACGGTGTTTCCATATTCTTTTAAGTAAGACGCTCCACTTTCAGAATAGAAACATATTTAGTAGGCAGGTTTATTCTTAAAATTAACCGTGTATTCGTAGGAATTGTTTCTTTACAGGTTTCCTAGCAGGCATTTTCCTAGATCACTCTCACATTTTTAATCAATTGAAATCAGTTATTGGTATCAATTCTCAAGGCCAAATTTAAGTCGTAAATGCAATCTTAAAGACGCACGTCTATATAGTCGTCGATTACATGTGCGTAGGCTGCATAAACTTAACTAATTTTTCAAAGATTTGTCATTGTTCATTGGAAGTTGGGTTAATTGGATAACCTACATTGTTTCCTTCAATTTATAAATTGACTTTTGAAATGCCTTTTAAGGGATGTTTTTCATCGTTGTCATAAGAATCAAAATAATTTTGACTTTATGACATTTCGAAGGATAAGCAATTTCTACAAATTAATTAAAAAATTGTTTGACAATTTGTAGAAGACTCGTCGGTCCGCTTGCTGAAACTACAAGGACAAGACGAGTTCGTGTTGAGCCGTTTTGAAGAATTTCTTCCATCTTCTAATAAATAAAGACAAATTCCGAAATGCATAAGCCAAGTTCTTGTCAGGTAAGTGAGGTTGAAGATTGGACGAATGCAGGGATGCGAGATTTCCTAAGATCAATTCCAGAGGAAGAAGTTCATGGTTTACTAAAAACTACGACAGCAGGTCTCATTCAGGCTCAGAGTGTGGAAGGTCAGTTGCATATTGCAGATTCAGTATGTAGTTTTGATGTATGATGTACTTAAGATGTAAGAAGAGCTTATCGAAATTCAAATAGCTAACTCATCCTTGCATTTGTTTTGTAGATGCCATTCGATCCATCATCTTGTATTCTGACGCGGTGACATTGTTGAACCGACGGAGAGTGAATAAAGAGCTTCTGATAAACTATATGATTTCGAAGAACGTGCGATTTCCTGAAACAACCAGTAAAACTTACGTTTGTCGAGCTGTACTTAGCTTCTGGGGGCACGACAATTTTCAAGCGCTTAAATTCAATGACATTCTAACTCCGAAGGTAAGTAGTACCTATATGTTATTTATTATGTGGGTACATACCGGAAAGATGCATACAAACATTAACAACGAGGTAAAGTTAACCTCCTCGAATTAGAAACCGCGGCAGAGCAAAAACTTTGTAACAGAATACAGATTTTGGATATAGCTCCCAGTCGACGTTATACTCGAGGTAAATTTCTAGTGAGGTTTCTAATTCCATGAGGTTGACATGTACAAGATATCATGGTGATCATTTACGATGAGTTTATAACATCAAGCCATCCATGTTATGTAATTGGTGACGATGTTTTAATGGAAGTATATACATATGACTTTAATTGTGACTTCATGAACTTATTTCGGATTCCGGATTTAAGGAATCAAAACCTCAGCACAACACACCAATCCAAAGTCCCAGCTCTAAAAAAACAGTCCCCTCAAAATCAAAGACGGCCGTTCAGAAGTCCATTACCATCAGCGAGCCTAAAAGCTCTCAAGACAATGCCAATCAACAAGTGGTAGCATCAATAAACAGTTCTAGCTTGGAAAGGGCCGAGTACGAGGAAGAAACAATTGGCTACGAAGATTCCATTTCGTTGAGACACAATGAACGACAGGTGGGACAACAATTTGGAGAGGAGTTTGCAAAATGGTTCTATGGAAGTCTGAACGGAGTTACGGAATTTAGATCAAGTCATTTCTGGCCACAGTGTAATATGCGAATAGAGCATATCACACACAATAGCATCGAGACAACAAATATAAAGGAAATATATTATGACGGACAAAAATGCTATGATGAGATCTTGAGATCGACCAACGGTAGGCAAATCTTTCTTAATCCCAACCTAATTCCAGGAGTGGGGGTTCGAGGCAAAATTAATCCACATGGGTTAGCTCTAGTCGTTGTCTGCGGAACTTTTCTGCAGCAAGGTAACGCCATTGGTGTTTTTGAGCAAGTATTTGGACTTATGATGGACCCAGCAGCGGAGAATAATTATAAGGTCAAGTTCTCCTTGCTAAAGTTTAGGCACGGAAGTCAGATGATCAAGGGCAACAACCCTCCAGCGTTATGCGACACGTCCCTAGTTGAGTTCATTGAAGGCGTTGACGATTGACTTCAAAATTCTAACCTGCCGAGTATGAGTGAAGTCTAAACTGCAACTAAATGTTTAGTCGATATTCTGTTAGTCCTCATTCTGTATAAGATTACGGGTCATCACAAATGAAATTTAATTGGGACTTAATACAATAGACTACCTTGAACTGTTTGACTGTCGTACCTGGCAGTACCATTATATATGACCCATTTACTATTATCTTAATTATCTTTATCACTTAAATTCGAAAGGCGTTTCTCTATATCATTTTTACCCGTGTCATTTATGTACTTAAGACGATGGTATTACGCTAGTGCAACTAACTTTGTTTGATGATCTTTGATAATAAATTGGAAATTCGCAACAAAGTTCCCACTTTAGTTAATTATTACACCATTTTTCACTTGTATAAGTTATACAATATGTTTGTCTTCCTGCCGGGGATTAGTACACTGGTGCTTCCAAACTTTCCACGAACAGAGTACCCTATCTATACATTTATGCAGGCAAAGGGATGATATTCGTGTGTAAATTCTCATTTTTATTTTTATTTTTAGGCAGAATCAAATTTAACTTTGCAGGTCAACTTTTACGCTTATTGTCACAACAGTTTAATACACATTTAAAAACAAATTCTTATAAACTGTATTTGGCATTTTATTCGGTTATTAATCTCAATTCTCAACTTCAAATGGAAGCCATAATTTCAATCTTACAGATGCAACGTCGACGCTAAAATAGTCTGTGTAGGCTTAACTACTTTTCAAAGATTGTGATACCTTTTGTTCATTTGTCATTTGAAGATAGATCAGGTATTGGCGATTTGGTTGCTTCACCTGCTGACGGATAGAAACCGCAGAAGAGCAGTATTTGTCGATTGAAAGTAGTTTTGAATGATAACACTACAATAAATACGTATTAAGTACTTTAAAGTTGATGTTGTATACGAGTGGTTGCGCATTTACATATATCACTGACCGAATTTCACGAATAAATAAAACTGGCATCTCAAAAATAACTTTGCTTATTATAGTTCTTGCAAGTCAATAGATAGTTAGGCATCTCCGAGCTCATAACAGTTTAGAAGTTTGCAAGAAAACGGCATGAAGTAACAGATAGGGAAGAAGAAAATGTAAGCTGAGACGGAGACCACTTCTGCAAAAAAATACGACCAAAGTTGACAACAAGGGCTTCAGCTCATCTCATGAATCTCATCATCATGGTGGTAAACAGAGTCGTAAATAAAATCCGGGGAACGGACATACGAAGTATCTTCGGAGCGAAGGTCATTATAGCTGTTGTAGGGAAATGAAAATGAAATCTCCTTTCTCTGTTAACGTGAACAAAAGAACGGTCTACATACATGTTGTTAGGTTGGCATTGTTAGAAATTCATGTGTGAAAAGTGTAAAGAAGTTACATCAACAGTTTTTTTATTGTCCCAAAGTCCCAACCCAACTCTTCAACTCCCAAGCAAGTCTGGAGAGTAAATTAGAGTTGACGCACGAAAAACGGAAAGATATCTCCTCCGCTGGTCAGGTCTCTCTGTTCCGTTTTTTAAAGGTCCATAATTTATCATTCTTTCGGTCCATTGAGGTTAGAAGAACTCTGGACGTTAATGTCCTCCTCCTCGTCTCACTGAACAAGAAAAAGTAGCTCGAAGTTGGATCTACAGATCTAGAGTAGACGGTATCTACTTTTAGCTTGTGGATTTCATTCTTCGTCGTATATCCTAATACATAATAACATAAGAAGTAATGGAACTGCCCATGAATAATAATGTAACGAAGGTTAGTCTTCTTGAGTAGAGGAGACGAGGATTTTGTATGTAATTGAGTTATTTGAATGCAGGAATATTTTGTTTATGAATTGAACCAGCCATGGTTATACCAAGCTTGCCTACTGGTAATTTTCAGCTGCGATCAGAATTTGTAAACAACATCTCGAACATCCTTTAAAACATACTATGTACTGTGTAAATAATACGATACGTAGTAAACTCAATTAAACAAGACTACGTCTTCACCTGCGGTGAGCTTTGACAAATGAATTTGGTTTTTGGTTATAATATGATGTATCGGGCTTGGAATTGTTACATGGCCAGCCGGGCATTACCACGCTTTTGCACTATTGATAGTTGTTTATTGGTATTCTTGATTGATTGATATTCTTTATTAACGTGTCAAAATGTATGAGATTACAAAGTTTAAGCTGTCGGTAACATTTTGTTTCAATCAAATTTAATTGGTGAAAAGGATTTTTGAAGTGAAAAATATTCCAAATCTTATTGCTTTCCTGGACTTGATAAAATTTGAGAAAAAAAAGAATTTATCCTGGTTGATTTGGAGCTATTCTTTACTTGAGGTGAATACAGGTCGACATATAGACAGTTAGAAAGCTGCAACAGAAAAATAGGCTACAAATCTACTCTACAATAAATTCTAGGGAATTCAGGAGTAAATCAATTTCAAGTCTAGGTCATGAGGGAAGGGGAATTCGGGAGTAAATCCATTTGTAAGATTGTAAATAAATTACGTATAAAATAACTCTGGATTTGGCGAATACGTTCTCTGATAAAAAAAACGGATGGTGATGACTGATGAGATTCATGAGATGACATGACATTATCTACGTGTACCGTGGTTGGGATTTTGGCAAGGCTTTGCTTTTGGCTCATCATAATATTCATTTGCAAGAGATTATGTACAAACAAGTACAGATTCGGACAAGGTATTGGAACAACGTCTGCATAATAAATGAAATCACCTACGCATAGATTAAGGACATCTGTAACGTATAATTTCCACCATAAATCATATTAAGGTCGTTATGGTCAGGTACAGGTTTCCTGTCTACTCATCACACATATACACTGTTCAATTCATTGATTCATAAAATGATGCAGTCATTGTTCAGAGACGCAAATATTAAATGCAGTTAAGCATTTGCAATAGTTGATATGTATCATGCATTATAATAGCATTTTGTGAATGCATTTCTTCCAAACGAAACCAACGACCTATTACTTCTTCATATTCCTAACTTTCGTAGTTGTTCCTTCTGCAAAAAACGGAAAGGATTTTAGATCCTAAGCTATGAAATTATATATATGGCACAAGCTGTACATAATTATGATTAGGGATTGCGTGTACGGGCTTTATACACATCAACTCCCGAACCAATCTTATTCAAGTCACTGGAAAAAGTGGCTCGGGTCGGGTGTTCATAAACTGTTGGATGAGAGAGAGGCAGTTGTACTTGGACTTGGATATAACGTAACCCCGTAACTGCTGAAACTAAGCAGTTTGGAAAGGGCAGTGAATAAGCTTTGGTTGTAAGAAGATCGAGTCGATCAGTCGTCTCTGTGCAGTTCAGCCACAAGGATCATTCTTACATCCAGTCCCCTTGCCATCCCAGACCATGTGCCAATGCATTCGTAGTACGAAAAATCTTTGTTGTTATTTCCATAGCCGTGGTGCGTCACTTGTACTCTAAAAAATACAAACTGTTGCATTTAGCATTCTCTACCATTTTTTAGCAAAATAAAGAACCCGAACTACCGAAACATTGAACTATTTAAGTAGTCAAGTATTCAAAGTACCGAACATTTGAACTAGGAATAGCCTTCCTTGTTCCTTTATCCCGTCATTGTTGAGTCGGGCATTTCTAGCCCCTGTCTTTAAGACGGATATCCATACACACACTGTGTAATTTGTTTCCAGCGGAAATACTTCAAACACAATTTATCTCAAATACCTTTCTGTCTTCATGAGGAATTTCACTCCGGCTCTAAATTAACCTGACGCTCCGAATTCTGATCCAGTACGGAAAATATCGGGTGAAGGACTGGTACATTGGAAATACATATTCCTATTCCAGTTCACATTTCATGCATTTGCCATACACAGAAGTTTGAAGTGGAAACTCCAGTCAATAAATAACACAGAACTCTTGACTATTGATCCGTGTTCCATATAACATCAACGTATCAACTGTAGCGGGTTCCCTTCTGAAGAGTTCTTAACACCGCAACACCGGAAGCTCGGCCTGGTTATTATAAGGTAGGTATACAAAGGATTTTAAAATACCTTTGGAGATTCCATATTTTCTCTGAGTACAGATTATCATAAATCTCCAACTTTTAATTGGGAGAGACAGGAACTAATAGACTTATCCGGGGTTACATTCCTTTGAGGGTTTAAGGGTGATTTGTACGATTTGTTACCGTACCTTTTGTATAGCGGTATAGATCTATAGATCTATTGATAGACGTGTATGAATATAATTGCATATGGGAAGTTCAGGAGCTTGTATTTATCTTGGATATTTTTCCTAGTGAATATCCTTCTCCTTATTGACAAGATTAAAGCCCGAGGTAATTTACTGGTTCCTGTCTGTCTGACTTGTCTGGTACTAGTAGTGTCAGTGGCTACTGGCTACCCTTCTTTCCTGGCTTGTCGTACGTAATTGCTTGGATTTAATGGTGAAAGCAATATCGAGTTGGGGAGCATAATAATACTGTACATATAGACAGACACCGGAGATTGTGTGATGAGCTTCCACCCACGTAACGAGACCAATGAGATAGGGTTCAATACTCCACAAGCCCTGTTATTACTGTCATTATCTATAAGCGTTTAACTTGCTTCCTTTTCCCCCAAATTAATTTAGTCAGGTGGGGCTAGTAAATGGTATCAACTGTATGTCTATAATCATTTGCGTCTTTTGTCTGGGTGCCGTATGAAAAGGACATACTACGGGCTTATGGACAAACCACCATGGTGTACGTTAAGGTCTTTAAATTGTGTAATGCTTTAATCTGTGTAAGGTAGCGGCAAAATTATCCATTCACTATGTAGAGGTAACTTGATTGTGCATGATCTTGGGCAGTTTGTCTGTTTCCCTGCTGAAGTAGGGGGATTCTTGATGAGTCCGTTTGATCGAATTTCGAATGAGGATTTTTACAATCTTTCAAAAAAGCTGTAAACATTCCTATGTATTTTAAGTACCTCCTGAAGGGAGCTGTTTTTGAACGATTGCCTGATGTCATTTCTTTAGCATGTTTAGCAGACGGTCCGGTCTTGTTCTCCAGAAAGGTATCATTTAAACTGGGGGTTCTGGTTCCGTTTGCATGCACGACGTCTGGTTTAATTACATGGCTGGACTGAGTGGGGAAAAATAATTTTTATCCTAAGATAACTCATTGTCTTCAGCTCCCTGCCTTTCCAAAAAAGATAATGGAGTCGCCAGGACTAATCAAGATGAAATCTCCCATGAAAAATACCTGATCGCTCATAATCTGAAGCATCATTAAAAAATGACATGGGTTTCAAGTCAGAAATAATATTGAGACGACGGACGGGAGAGTGGATTTATTTCCTTAAAAGCATTGCATGAGGCAGGCAGGGTAGTAGAAGTTATTTTGAGCATCTAACTAATTGGTCCCTTTTCAATTCTTTTTTAAAAACACTTTCTCAGAATTAATAATCAATTGGATTGTCTTTTTATTTGATAAAAAAACATGAGTAAATATAATAGATGGAATTTAGGAAAAGGAGTAAGCACTTATTACAGAAGGAAAAAATGTAATCTGAAAACCCAGAAGTATTGATGAAGTTTTTATGTTCAGGCAGCTTTTGTTGAAGACGGTTTACTGGAAGTTTTGCTACTGGATATCACAAAATACCTATGTAAAAGTATCTGACATTATCTGGACTCCCCAACTTAGGTACTTGTAATGAAAATACTAGTCAACTCGCTAGGGTAGAGTCAATTAGAGACGATATATGTATCTGTGTAAGTATATAAAAAATAATGTGTACAGAAATCCATACTTCAGTGGTCCATATCATGACCACTGGAGAAGAGCTCCGGGGGCTTTGAGTTGTAACGGAAATATAAAGTGACAGACTGGCTTCTAACATTTCCGATTGCTCTTGACTTGTCAGTTAGTCAGTATGGATGTTGTTCATGAAGATTGGTGAGATACTTTGGGATAGCTAGAGTAGAGATGTAAAAGATGTATCCGGTAAAGTGAAAATATTTAGGGCAAAAGTAACAACTCTGAAGTGGTGTACGAACTATTTCCAGTAAAGAGTCGAATAGTGTAATAGACGAATTGGCGGAGTAGGTTTGTGAAATCATGTTGTAATGTAATCCTCTTTGAAGGTCTCTCTCGTAAAATTTCCCATCTTCTGTGTCGCCGTTTTGAAACGACAGAACCGAAAACCCCATTGCCTATATGCTCCACATCCAACATCCACATAGGCTTCCCATAATCTCTAACTAAGAACTAACAAGTTTAGTGATTCTTCTAGAGTATCTAGAATCTAGAGTGAGTATCTGGAATCCGTAATCTAGGAACCAACAGCAAACTTCTCGGTCCTAGTGCTAGAAATAAAAAGTGCCGAATGAATACATATACATGCAAGGGAGACAGACAAAATCGATGCCCCAATTCACTCCCTTTTGTGGCACGATACTGCGATTAACCACCATTGCATTCCCGGTCTAGCCTTGCATTGCATTTCTCTCAGAGAGACAGTCGGGTCGAGTCTACGTTATGGAATACGTTATGGAACTTATAGGTAAAAAGTTTTCGACTTATTACATTGATGTCGAAAAACCTGAGATCGAAAGAGCTGACCACGGGACCCCAGTTGGTATTCGTCGCACCGATGCAATTCAAACCCAGCCCTTTGTATTTAACATTTTCACATCTTCTGGGTTAGCCCTATCAAAATGCATTTCCTTCCCGTGTATTGCATGTGCATGACATGACGAAGTAAAAAATATGATGCGATGAAGTCTGAAGTACAGACAGAATCTCCTCTCTGTTTGTACTTCTATTGAAAATGGAACAATCACGTTGGGGTGATTTGTGTTAATCATTCATGTCCAGGTTTAGAAAAAAAATACTGTTTTTTTACTAGAAATCTAAAGATGGGAACATTCTTATAATGTACCTCCCGTTCCATTCCCAACATCCCAGCTTTGCCGTGAATTACGTGTTGTGTAGGATGATGATGAGGATGGTGGCATAAAAAAACCTTTTATTTTTGAATTTGCTGTCAAAAAAAGAAGTCACTTTCCCTACGCCTACATTTGTTTGTTTTTTCTAAGGTATTTAGTTAACATCTGAGACTCGTGCTTACTCACCACATTTGCTTTCGTTTAGTTGCAAGTTCATATTAGGCTTGCGACCCCTGCTTCTTTGATTCTGTGATATCATTATTCATTTACCAGTCACAGTTGGCCAGTGGAAGAGGATTGAATGAGCTGAAGTATACAGAGATTTGGAAGATGCAAGCATCAGCATTGCGATGACGTGATTGTGATGAGAGATCATTTAGGAGAAGGCGTGATGTAATCATCCTAGTTAACTGAAACCACATCACATCATCCTAGAGGAAATGGCTGACTTAACTCGTTTGGATTTTTATAAGAAAATCATGCCACTTGACATAGAGATAGGTTATGTTTTTCATGTAGGAATGCTGAATCTTTGACTGTGATTAATACATGCACAAAAAGCAAATTCAAAGTATAAAAATCCCGAATTCCATCGATCTTGTTACACACAAGGCTGGTCATCCACATTTATTTCACAATCACAATCAACCCGTCAGTCTGAGTCTCTGATCCTCCTACGCACACAAATTATGTATAAACATGACTCGCGTCTCGAGTATTTGTAAGAAAACCCAATCTAATCCATTTCCTTCTTTGACTTCATCGTGACATTGTATTTAATGAGGGCTCTAACTCTATGCAATCGGAATCTGACTTGCAATCAGTGCAGTAATAGTAATGGATTACGCGATGAGCTGGAGAGATGATGCACTGCACCATGACATGCGATGCAGGGTGCATAAACTCGTCGACTGCAAACTGCAGTTCGAATCCGAAGAAGGTTGAGACTACATAGCTTTTATTCTGTGCTGTGTAGGTTGTAGCTGTAGGTAAATTTCAGGACTCTCAGGAATCTTCAGAATCCTCACCCCTTTCATTGTTTGATGACCCATGACGGAATACAGTTTTTGCTGAAATAACACTGGAGTATTTGTAACTATAGGCTGTAAGATGTTTGGATATATTGTAAAGTCAATGCTCCTTAGCTCGTTAGAGTCGAAGGAGAATTTGCTGTTTTTTGATACGGTGGATTCTAAAGATTTCTCCGCATTGTTTATACTTATTAGTGCATCTTAACTTTAGCCCCAATACATCCTTAATTATCCTTCTGACTTGTCTACAAGCTTGAGCTATTCCATCCCATCCATTTCAATCCAAATGCAGCAGGTCGGCCGTACTGGGTTTGTTTGTCTTGGATTCTTGAATGGTAAAAAGAGGCTGAGATTTTGAGAAGTGCCTTGAAAAAGTGGATCTTTGCCGACTGCTCCTAACAACCATTATGCCATGCAGACAGAAACCTTCTATCACGCTCGTGAGAGCTCATAAATAAATGCACTTGTTTTTTATGCATTTCCTATATACTACTTAGAAATCTTCAATCAACGTGGAGCATTCCATCCATACCTTCAACTTTTTATCCAGGTTCTGTTATGCTCTAATTCTCTGGTCATAAAATGAGCTCCTGATTTTCTACTTTCCAGAACCAGGAGCTAGAAGCCGTCAATAGTTTTGTGTTTTACTTATGTACCCTCCGAGGACTGGAGACTGGAGAAGTAAATGTAAAGTTGGCTGTAGGAACCAAAAATGCTAATACTTTACAGAACATGGACATGTTTTCAATCACCTCTAAACTATCCTTTGAATCGTGGCTCGTTTAGAATTACAAAAATATTTGAATGCACATAAATATAATCCTCAAATTATCCCGATTGTGTACAATACTTGCTTGAGCATAGTTCCATTGTGTTCCTCTTTAGGTTAAATCCCATGAGCTTTGAATTGGGCATTGAAGTTCTGCCTGTAGTTTCTGTAAATCCGCTGCCCTCAACGTTACGTGCTTCTCATGACCATGACTGGTTCAAATTAACACTGGCAGAACAGACTTGTCCTCATAACTAACAATTCATTACTAATCCCTTGAGAATATGAGGTACAGCTGGACAATGTTTTTCCGATCAGTTCTTACAATCATTTTATTTATGATTTGAGCGAAACGATTTATCCCACGTCGACTAGTCAAAATAAATCTTCAAACAAGAAATTTTGTTATAAAATCGCTTTAGATTTTTGGAATTCAGAAACTATCTAATTATAGTTAAGCATTTTCTAACAGTTTACTCCTAGTCACTTCAATTTTTTATGATCTATGTTGTCAGACTAATAGATAACAGGAATCGCGACATACCTCCTTTATAATTTTACGTACTCATGAGTAACAATGGTCAACGGTTGCAGGACGAAGTTGAGTTTATTATGCATTGTTAGCTTAAAAAGCTCACATTCAGTTATTTATTTTGGGAATGAGAGATTCATGTTCAGCAATCTAGTTTGATTTAGAAGTCACCTTGCGATCTGTGTCATCCTAAGTCTTAAATTCTCTGGGTACTTGGAGGTTGGAAAAGATATTTGTCAATTTGTCACCCGTTCCTTGCGTCCTGTCATCCCTAGCAGTCCAGAACCTGTACACATTACCAGTCTACAAGCATACTGAAAGAAAGAAATTCATGGGAAAGAATAATGGGCTTGAACGAGTTGGATGGAGTTGACCACAGGACAGATCAGAGGAATGATTTATTACATCCATGTTTAAAATGGAGTGTGCTGGATCTGGAGTCCTTTAAAGATTAAAAGGCTGATTAGGAGTTTAAAATATTTAAAACGCAGCACTAAATTGTTCATCCTCGTCTTATCATCAGATCAAAGTTTGTTTGGAGTGTTAATGGGCATCTATGCCGAGAGGGGTAATCCTATAATATCTCATTCATTTGCTCACAGGGATTCAACATTCACTTATGGAGGGTCGGGTCGGGTACTCTAGCAGATGGTGTTTATACATATTTCAAACTCGAGGATTTATAAGGATCTCATCGGATCTGATCCCTATACTAGTCTCGTCTATTTATGTTTCAAATATCATTATAATATCCTTGTGAAGTTGTGATGGTTCAGTTTTCAGTTTTTGAGTATAAAGTACAAGTATGATCTTTAACACAAATACATTCTAAAGGTCCAAATAGCTTCCCATTGAATTGCATTTCGAATCTTGAACTGCATACAGGAAGAATAGAGGATTAGAGTTGGTTTGGTATATATTACATGTATTACACTACAGCATGGAAGAGAATCCCAAGTATGCAGGAGTAGTGGGATGATAACAAGAGATGAATTGACGAGGAGTTTCATTCAATTGGATTCATATCATTCATAACTTTTCATGAAATAGACACCGTGAACTTTACGATCTATTAACACCTACACTTTCTCGTCTACCAAATAATGTTGAAATGTTACAGAGAGCTTAGTCCTATACTTCTTTATCTCCTCTCTTTCTAACCTGTTTGTCCACATACAGTTATGGGTGTTGGTGGTTTTAAAGCTTACTAACTAGCCTCCTGCTAGTCTGCTGCTTTTAAAATGATTTTATTTACCCAATTTCACAAAACAACTTAAACAACATTAGCCTCGGCTAAGCTCTTGTACCCAGTTGGAGTAGGAAATTCGATACTTTTAAATAGCTCTACATATACATACATACATTATTAGACCTTCCGAGTTATCTACTACATTTGGAAATTAAACTTCATAGCTGTAGGCGTAGACTATACAACATTGGACTGAATGAGTAAAATATAAATAGGGCAGATGGGCTAGTGTGGATTACGGAATTCAATCGAAGTGATTTTGTTCTTGTAGGTAATTTAATATGCTATTACAGTATCCTTCACATGTTTACTGTGAGCTTGGAACTTGGATAAATATTTCCTCAAAGAAACTTTATATACTCTGGATTATTCCGAAACAGAGTGATTCAATAGTCCAAAAGGATATCGCAATTTTAGATATCTGCGCATTCTAACTCCTGTTGTAATTTGAGATTCGTCAGATCATTCCATTCAATCACAAATAGGCTATAAAAACTGACAGACTAGACGAGTATCAAAATAAGAGATAAGTCCGGACGGTGAAGTCATCAATCCGTTGCTTCTCACGACAATTACTTCACCAGGCTGTGACCTCCTCAGTCGCTAATAAACCCTGCCGTCTTGAAGTGTTTATGGCTCATGAATGTTATCATGAATACTGCTCATGTTGCTCTTTTTCTTCGGTCCGTGTTCTTCTAGAGACAATCGAAATAAATATTAGGCTGTTGTTAACAGGACTATAACATGGATATAATCCATACAAGACACTTCTTCTTGTAATGCATTATGTATGTAAGCCTCTCTTCCTCTCGTTGGAAACTTCGAACAGTTGATTCAGCTTAAGTGTTCTCTATTAATAGGCTTCATTCCGTTTATCCATGGGATATTGTATCTGTATGTAGGTAATATGTAACATGTAGCGTAGAAGTTAGGGTAATCTTAATTCAGGCAGAATTATGTGTGAGGGAATGCCCCTAAAGATTCTTCCTTGAGGATTAATGGGAGCCTGTCGCAAGAGTTGTTATCAGGTATGCGTGTACAATCGTCAGATCTGGTAATACTCATACACATTCGGATTTTATTTTATTACCTCGGCTTAAGTCAGCATGATTTTTGTAAGTTGAGAAGAAGAGTTCCTTGTAGATGTGTAGAATTATAAATATGTATTTACATGTATATGGTTCTATAAGAGAATTGATGGGTAACAGATTGTAAGACTTGGAGAATTAGGATGTCTTGTCTCATGCTTGTAGTCTTGTCCCTTTTTATTGAGTCCATCTTCCAAAAAATCTCCTTGAACCGAAGGACGGTGAGACTTTACACTTGTTCGATTGTAACTTGGCACCGTAGTCTTGTCCAGCTGTTCCTGTGGTCAACGATGATAATGATGATGATATCATCTCCGACTTCATTCTACAACTTCTCCTAAGCCAGCTGGATTGCTTATCCCTTGAATCCGATTGTTTCATTTATGGTGCAGAAAAAACTGGTATTACTTTTTCGATTTAAAAAAAAATTGTCACCAAAAGAGTGTAAGAGTGTCGTAAATAATAAGAACTTGGTGACCATGGCGGGGACTTAGGAGCTTGGTGGCAGTAAAGATTTGACCTGGTACGAGTACATCATGTAGTGTTTATTAAGCTTTTAGGTTTTCACGCCTTTTGGTTGTAAGTTGTAACAGGGCGTGGTAAATTCGATGCGTGTTGGTTTTAAGAAGAGAGAAGAATGAAATATTGAATGGTAAACAGATAAATTACTTTTAGGAAAGAGAGGTGTTGTATGTATTAGATTACTGGATAGAAGCAGATAAATCTTCAATTGAGAATTATAGGTTTAAATAGCTTGTACAAAGTGGGGTTTGTTTGTTGAATTATTCTTAAACACAGGGCATTTCATTAATTTGGCAGAAGCAGGCTTGTAAATTATGGGAGTGCTCTTCAGCGGGGTTTCTCAGATCTGGATTGCCAAAATACCAACCTACATTTTTTGGAAATGACCTTGCAAATCAAAACGAGTAAAAAGGACTGGATGTAGACACGTAGGTTGTAATAGGTAGGAAATCGTTGAGCTGAAGGTATGACATGAAAAAGAATGATCTGGAGGTTTGAAATGATATAGGTAGGAAATAAATATTCCCTCGATGGACTTGATTATTATACGATAATTGCCAGGACCGACATTACTTGAGATTAATAGCGTTTGCTGACCTAGTGGTCCAGTTTCCGAAAATGAATCAAACGTACAGTTTCCGTGACTCACCTTGAGTCCGCAAGGGTCGACAGTTTCAGTGCGTTCTTATTACAACAAATTGGATTGTATTGCAATGGGCATTTGAAATATTGCAATCCTCATGTCAGTCATTAGCGAAATACTGGGGATTTGGGAATCGAGGTGACTTGCTCTACGACGTGTGTTTATAGATTTTACACTGCAATCTCATTACATGCACATGAAGGTACACAGACACAAATAAGGAATCTTCACCAAGGTTTTCGGGTGAACCAACAAATACTCGAGTTCAACCTGACGGGTTGTGCTATGAGTAATTTAGTAATTGACCTTTGCCCAAGCTCCTCATTAACAATATCATCACACGCCACAAGCCCTGCTGAGTTATTATGGCCTTTTGCATATAATAATATGGATACTGAAATTTGTTCTGTATGAATCAATACCTCTGGGGGAATCCAGCTCGGAGCTTTTAGCTCGCACTTAAGTTTAGTAGTTTTTCGACGGCTAAATTATCCTTGTTGGACTGCTAGATGGGTCATAAAATTGGCATATTGCAGACTTTAGCGTCTACGCCGATTTTATTACCGTGACCAATAACTTTTAAATGCAATACCTTCCGTGAGGTCTCGTAAAATATTTCAGTATTTTCCACCTGAGTGCCTACTCCTGTTCCTTTGTTTACAGCTCGAGATATTATCGAGGGGATCAGTAGAACGAATATCCCCGAATGTGGAATGCGTTCTAACTCTTACTTATTCGGCATTGTCTTGAACTGTTAAAAGCTGAATCATACTTCTGTCGTTGGAAAAAGTGGAATGAAACTGATTTCCAGGTTATTTAGCCCCCACATTACTGAAACTATATTTATGGGAAATACGAGTGACATAAATTAAAATAAACATTCCTCCGTTACTGACTACCAAACTGAAGTCAACAGTAGCAAATTTAGGAGCTTCAATGTAAATTTATTTGACCATACCAAAAAAAGGTTGTAATGTATAATCAAAAATGCAAATGAGCCCCCCAAAAGCATAATAGATCACAAGTAATATCAGACGATATGAGGGTAACTCCTTTATCCTTTCAAGATTGATTCTTTCCTTGAGGTCTTTTTGCCATTTTTGCATCAACCTGCCATTTCTGCCTTCTTTTCAACTCTGGACTATTAAGCCGAAACGATCAGACCTTTATCAAAATGTTGGCAAAAAGGTCCACCGATCTTCTAGACTTGATAGTCAAGAACCGTCGATTATGATGATTTGCTTGCTTGTTTTTTGTATTATGTGCTTCAATTACAGCATCTATGAGGAACGAGTGGCTTATACTTTGAATCTATGCATATAGCGTTTTTGTTGGTTTTTGTGGTTACTCTTCGCTGGCGATGAATTCAAATTTATCCCTGAACAATTTTTTTCCAGTAAATAATAGTACGTACGTACGTATTAGGAAATTGTTCGTGTAGGGAAATATTTTAAACGATCTGAGAAAAAAGTATATGAGACCTTGTCTATTTGAAACGAGTAGTAATAAAAATCATGGAATACATACTGGCTTCAAATGTTGAAATGAGACTCGAGACTTTCTATTTACCGGATAAGTTATTTGGAGCATGAAAGATTTAAGTACATAGTAAGCAGAGCACATAGGAGGACTATCACCGTTGTACATTTGATATTCCGAACATTCCGAAAAATGTTGAAATGGGTGTTGAGAAACAAAAGACTATCGTTAACTCGTTCATTACTTGGTTTAATAACAAAGTAGTTAACCATTTTAGTACTAGAAAGGAACAGACCATCCATGTAAAACTGTACATGACCAGCAGCTGTATCAATACTCAATACTACAAGGTACTTAGGGATGTATGTCATGTATGCAAAAGTACAATCATAGGTATGATATCATTTGAATGATTTGATTATGTGTGGCATGACATGCGAGTACACACAAGTTGTCATACTTTGCAATTTATCATATTTAAAACAGACAACCAGAAGAAGGTTGAGCTCATTTCTAACAATGAATCTAATAAAGACGAATTACAAATTCATTAAACAGGGTTTTCTTCTGATTGTCATCTTTTTTATGCATCCATTTACTCCTGAAACGAGCAATTATTAATATAATTCAACTTTGTAGTTATATTCTGTTCTGTGGTTTAAGGTCTAATGCAGATACTATAGATATACTCATTGTTTTCAAATAGCATTGTGTACTTCATTTCTGGATTATTGTGCTTGTTAGAAGTTGATTCAAAACGGCAAAATATTGTGATTAAAATAACCTTGACATGCCTTGGTCTTCTGGTGCATCCGTAATGACAACCTCACGTTTAAATTTATGAATGCTCACCTTTTTATTTTTTTTATCAAGTAAGAACACAGAAGCCTTAATCAGCCCCGAGGTGTACCTTGTACGTGTAATGGAAGTAGTGGTCTTGCTAGTTGTCACTTCATTACTTCCATCAATTCCAGACATGCGATATAAACGACGCTTTCAAAGCAGCATTTCCATCCTTGATCCTTGTCAAGATATGGAATTGCTGTTTCGAGTTTCATTTTTCGTGTTAAGCATTAAAAAATACCGTACAGGGATAAACTTAAGGAAGGCGTGGGTTGGCTATTCACGGTAGGAAGATTGGACTGAGTCTGTGATAATATAAATATTTCTTTAAAAACGAGATAATGTAAATATGAGAGATGGATGGAAACAGGTTTATGCTTCTGATTATCTGTGAAAATGTCCATGTGTCAACTCTTAAAATTGAGAGAATCGAGAATCGATACACATTCCCATTAGTGTCTCTTCACATTATAGATTAAAGAGTCAGCAAAGGAAATTGTATCAGACTCGTAGACATGTGTAACCAATTCTGATGTTTATGATCATTCCTCTATAGAGGAGAACATTAATCTATTCGGGGTTAATCAGGAATATAAATATTCCGTTCTGTACTTCCCTATACACAAAGTAATTATATATCTAAAAAACTACGAAGTATAGAATCCATGTATGTCTGGCTCATTCAATCGATGCGTCAGGCAGTCTTTGAAGTGAGATCTGGTCAATAAGGATAATCGCCTGCTGAAACTTAATAACTTTAATAAGAGTGCAAGGAAAGTAGCATTTATATCAGCCTTGTCAATTTTGGAAAAAGTTCCAAACCTCGACACTTCCACCCTATTCATTCGTCCACGTTTGCCTATGTAAATGCAGTTGCACTTGATACTTGATCATGCTTTCTAATATTTTGCTATTGAATTTATTATGATATTTTGTATTTACTTTTATGGCGATGATGGTGATTTGGTGATTGACTTTGAGATTCATTTTTTTTCTATCCTGTCCCACCCAGTCCCGAGGTTATTCTACATTTAATATTCAACGAGCAGGAGCAAAAAGAAATCAAGCTTCAACCATCCCAATTCAGATGAATGAAATCATCACCATTCTTTATGACACTTCTGTGCTCTACATCCCGAGTGGGATCCCTAATATAAACACAGTGTCCGCGTCCATTACGTAAACATTATTATCATGAAGAATTATGAATGCGTTATCCTTGCTGCTGTAGATTAGTGATGTGCTCGGCTGTGAACTAGTATAGCTTATATGTCCTATGTATGGTGCTTGACGCATAGTGGCGAGAGTGACGACCTTAATTTGGCTTATATCAAGTTATTTATAATGTTATTGTGATTATGGGATTAAATATCTTTGTTTCTGTCTGCTGTCAACATGAACTCACGAAATGGATAGGAATTAGGTGATGATGACGATGATGACTGCACATTCTTAGTTATTTGTTTGCTTTAACCGATGAGTCTTCGGAACAAAAGCCAACGTCAAAATATGACATAAATGAATAGAGTCGAAAGGCTCGTCGTACTTTATACTGCTGTAGTTTAAAGGAATCAATCTCTGGTATGCATTCAGCAGCTTATTTATTTATATTTTGTTCACGATTTCGTATAATTCAATGAACTGACTGTTAAAAGTGCGTGTTGGATAATTAACTTTGACCTCTTAAGAAATCAAACAGTATTCTCATTCCTGAGTCCTGACACATAAGATTCATTCAAGTGTCATCCAAATGAAGTTTGTGTGGTCAATCTCAACTTTTAAATATCTCTCAGACTTTCAGCAATGCAATCAATGCATCTCAATTCAAGTTCAACCCCTCCATAAAATCTGAAAAGTTATTTATTCACAGGCTTGAGACATCAATCCAAACTTTGGAATGCCTTTCCTAAAAGAATAAAAAAAACATCTTGAAGGCTTGCCTATTTGTTGAATTAAGTTAGTTGCATTTCTTGTTCTTGTACTGACAGTTCAAATTTAAATATGTGCTTAGCAATTACCCACATGTCTGTTTAATTGAATGAGAAGTTAATAAGTGTCTAAGGTATCGCAGCAAATATAGTATAGAATACTCATCAATTTCAACCACAGCTCGACATATTTACATACAAAATAGCTGTGCGTCTGTTTATGTATTTGCACAAGCAACTTGTTCGCCTACGAACTGTCTTGACTTTTCTCAAATCTTAACATCTCAATTGCAAATCGTAAAAATGGACTTACGAAATGTATCCACAATGTGTTTCATCTAATACATAAGCAAATATGTTTTGAACCAAGAGTAGAAACAAATCATTAGAGCTAAGAATTGCTAGTCCTATTCTATATATTGCTTCAAGACTAACATATCTCAATAGTTTAAAGAGAACTGATCTAAGGCTTGTCAGCCCTCCAGTATACTGAAGGGCTGACAAGCCTTGGATCAGAACTGCAGTACCCTTAAAGAATTAACAAGACTGTAAACGAGGGACATTTACTTGAAAAGGATGAGATCATCAAATGCTGTTTTTGATTTACAGGCTAAAGATAGATAGGAAGGTTGCAAATAAAATCTAAACTGTGAGGACAAAAACTGGTAGTTTTGATTTCTTAATTGTATCTTAAATGTTAGGTTGTGCATGTTAAGTTCCTAGCTTTAGAAATTGAAGAAAACGCATGCTTTCTTCAAATGTGTCATTAAATAACCTCTCATTCACCAACCCGATCGCTTTTTCTTACGACTTCGGAAATAAACATTATAAACTGCTTCCGTGTTTGTCTGTTTAAATACCGATTTTCTACAGAATGTCACATTGGATTAAGTCCGATAGGATAATGTCGTCGTGATGTATGGTCTTGATGGCGTGTTAAAATAACCATGAAAGCGAGTAGCATGCCTGCTTGGAGCTAGCTTGTCTTCTGGCAAGTGATTTGTACATTTGTAACGGCTGTACTGAAACTGAATGTATAGCTTTTAAGTGAACCAATGTCACGTGTCGAGTTAAGATACACTAGGAAATAGATAAAGATGGTGTCGAAATAATGGTGAATGGAAACGATTATCAAAAGGTTTATAAAGTATTTTCATTCAGCTATCAGCGATCTACAAATTACCCAAAGACTCCCACGCAACGACAGAGCATGGTACTTTCTTTATCTTGACACACCGAGGATAAATATGCATGTAATTCGTTAAGATAATGAGTGAAAGGGGTGAGATAGATAATGCTGGTTGAATGGATGAATAATGGAAATGTAAGATAAGGGTGAAGGGTTACACACCGATCGATCAGAAAATCAGGAGATAGAAGAGGCTGTAAATATGTATGTATACCTTCAACCTCTCCGAAAGCAATTTGTCTGAGATTGGACGTCGTCCAATTCTCATTACAGGATTAATGTAAACCAAAGCTATTAAAGTGTGTAGTGTAGTCATCAGGATAAGATCGGGAAGTGGGACGAGTTTCATGATCTTCTTGAAATCGTTCTCCATATCCACAAACACCGGAAGGACCCGACCAACTATTCTCTAGGACCTCAACTCAAGGCCAACCTTACTTTGAAGTCTTGAATCCGAGCTGGGAAACTCTGCTATGACAATGGTTTGAATTGCATACAATGAACTTAAACTGTCTTGAATCGCTTTGCAAATTGGGGACGGAATGGTTCATTTTCATTTTAATATGTTACTGGCGTCTCTTTATTGATTCATTTCTCTTCCAGTCATATAGTTTGACAAGAATGAGGACGTTTAACTACTTTGGCATTTAATATTCGACTGCTGGACTTCATCTAAGGCTGTAAGGATTATAAACTGGTCGTCTTGTTTCCTGGCTT
Organism: Desoria olivacea; assembly: GCA_034695115.1. Lineage (NCBI taxonomy): Eukaryota > Metazoa > Arthropoda > Collembola > Entomobryomorpha > Isotomidae > Desoria > Desoria olivacea. The sequence goes on along the minus strand of JAQFZA010000075.1, from coordinate 38,240 downwards.
GACCATTAAGCCAGACTATTTTTTGTGAAAATTGTCAAGGACGATAGGCAGCTGTGATGAGAATTAATGGACTGTAAGTATAGTTTTGGGGCTGAGAATCATGTCACATAAATTGAATCAATCACACTTACAAATCTGCATGTGCCGTTACAACGTTTTACTTCACCAAAACACATTAGACGGCTAAACTAATGTAATTTTGTAAATTACTGTTGACAACACTTCTCATGATTCCTCGAGATCAGAATCTGAAGCAAGGTCAGGAAAAACGGAATAAAGGTTATTGGGATGGAAGTATTTATGACAGCGGCTTTAGATAGTGCTAAGAATTTCGATTTAAATCTTCAAAATCTTTATGGGTATCATTCTGTTTTTCGCATAATAATTTTATTGTTGAAATATTCATAGTAATCCCCAATCTTTTAAATGTTTTTCCGACCATGTCTTTCATTATTGTCCATTAGGAACCGTTTCCAACGTCACGACCTCCAACATTCAACTTGAAATATGATGATTGTGCGAATGAGAAGTGCCGTATCTCATTAATAGCGAAATCTCAATAGTTCTGGGCTGGCAATGTAATTTAAATAGAGGTTTAACTACCAATAACTCTATGGAAGGAGATTGGATTGCAAGTTTAGTCCCATAGCTGTAAGTCATAAAGTCGTAATTCATTCCAGGCATTAAACCAGTCAGTCTGAAACTGAAGGAAGAAAATAAATTTTGGAGCTTTGAGCTATGAACTTCTTCATGTTTTTAGAAGAGCATGTTGATGGTCTTGTTGAATGACAAGAGTGTCTTACGTAATATTATAAAATGTTATGATTGTCCTTATAATCTCGGGTTATAGAGTTATATAGGTACTGTGGGATGGGATTTTGATGAAGATAAGCATAGTGTAGAGTTGAGGCGTTGAGAAGTTGTGGCAGGCAAACTAACCGTCAGAATTTATTGGCAACCCAAGCTCGAAAAAATATTCCTGCGTTTCGTAATCTTGTTGAGGAGAGTAAAATTCTCACCAAAATATTTCCAGTATCATTATCATTAGGTAGTCTGAATATTCTTCTACATTTCTGGTAGGTAATTCAATCACGCTCTTTGCATTTCTCGGTGATTGAGGATTGGTGAACTACACAGAGTTGCTCGGGTATATCAGATGAAATTGTATATAACATGAGTGCATGACTGACATTTCGTGAGCAAGCTGAGAGACATGCCATCCGAATTCCGCACCCAGAACTCCAGACTTCAGAAACATATGAATTTATTATATCGAGTAATGATTGTAAATTGTGATGATCATTGCTCCATATATGTCATGACAATAGAAAGGTAGTAGGTTCTTTTCCTGGTTCGTATAATTTAATAGTAATCCAGTAAACGACTGGAGAGGAGTTCTATTATCACCCTCGACAATGAGAGAGGCGGTTATCATCGTTATTACTATTTCAACTCATCATGGAGCTCGACACAATGAAATCTCATTCATCCTTCATCCGACAGTTCTTCCTCACCTGGCTAGTTTCCCAAAATCAGCTCCAGCCTGTGCGTCCCCACCCTCCTTGCTTCGATCTATACTATCAGTTTACAGGATATTACTATGGCGTTTCGAATCTAATAGTTAAAGTATACGGAACGTGTTTGGAAGCTTCCACTCTGCTTTGTAATGAAATGCATTTCCTTCCAGACCTGGAAGGAAGTTCCAATTCCATCCGAGACTCTGGGACTAAAAGACAGAAGGAGTTCAATCATCCCATGGCACATCTCTTGCATTTTATTCCCATCATAAAAAAGTCCATGTGTTCCTTGAAATCTTATTACTTCTCTGTAATGTTGTAATACAGTTCTCACAGATAGAGACAAGATTACTTTGAGACTGTATATAAAGCGATAGAAGATCTTTGTGAATGTGTGCGGTATGATATTTACAATGGGATATTGTGTCTGGAATACATACATACGGCCATACAGATGAGTAACATATGAGGTAAACTATCGGCTTCCCTACGTACTTGATAAAGCACTTTCACTTTGGAGTGGTTCGTTGGACAAGATTTAATATATTTTGGACAATGCACGCCCATTGATCTATGTTTGTAAATAACTTTTACTCATTTTGCGTGCAGGTTTGAGAGTCTGTGTTTGTATCTGAATGTTGAAGATTATGGTATGTACTATCGGACTGGTCCTATGGATGTATGTACATGAACATAGTAGAGTGTACATGTGGAAAGAAGACTCGTGCCAAACATTCATTTAGATTCCCATCCAGATGGTTTCTTATCCTTCTGTAAATACATCAAGTTGCATTAGCTGGTTTGCAGCTAATATAGTCTACACACAGCATACATACATCCGTCCATTGCATCCTTCTTTGCTTGGATATTCATTCACCTTTTATATTTATGCATCCTGCTATCGGTTTCTTATCGTCTACTTCGAAGTAGTAGTAGTAGGAGCGTAAATGTAGATGCTGGTTGTAGCAGGATCTTCTTCCTTCCCATCACACTTCCCACAGAGAGATCCACACCCATGTCAACATTTGTAACGAAAGCAAAACAAATTTCACGCTTTCTAGGCAGCCCGTCAATTAAAACCACGATGAGGCGGGTGGAATTGCCGGTATAGGATTTCATGTACAATTAAACATAAATGTGATGTTAGTTTCCTCTTTCATCAACAAAACCACGTGTAATTGGCCAGCGTAAAGCTTAGAGTGGCTAAGTATATAATTGATGGGATCTAGTCAGTCAGTCAGGTTGGTCAAGCCCACCTATCCCTTTGAACCCTTCTATGATGCGTACCCATATCCGTTCTTGTATAAATAATTCAACTTTCTAAGCCAAGTCAAAAGTGATGTAATGCAATGTTTAATTTAACAACTAACATTTCATCCTCATATCTCTTGCGTTTAGTTGAGTGAATCCGAACAAAAATAATCAGTTTGGAGTGTTTACCTTAAATGTGAACATTTCCTCAATTTGTTCCCTGTAATCTGGGTGAAGGTCTTGAACAAATTGATAACCACTAGTCCCGATGATCCATAAATCTCATTCTTTGTTCGTGGTTATTGGGTATTGTTGATGAAGTCTAGGTACACCCGGTGGTACGCGTGTAATGAAATACTTCTAGCTTCGGGATGTTTGAGCTCAAAAGCAGAATATCAAAGCCTAGAGTCACCCACACCCTTTTCTGTTTGTTTTGCATGGAGGGTTATCCAACTAACAGGAAGGAAGATGATGAAGTGCGTTTTGCCAGGAAATTTCATTGATACGCTCGTTTAGTAAACGATGCTCTATAATGTCAGATATATATTAAAATAAATGATCATAATATAACAACAAGACACATTGCCAGAGCATGTTTCCCTTTCTCTTGATCCACCCTTTTGCCATGAGTTTCTTTCATCGTTATTCATTACTAAGCATGCTGATTCCCAGAGAATTCCTCTAATCTGCTGTCCTTATTGTTTCAGACCCAAGACGCTTTAAAATTTAAAAAAACAGGGATGTTTTATGACGCTAATTTTATTACCCGAATCAGCTACACTCCTTCGTTTCTAATTAGTTTCCATTTCCCAAGGTCAATGTAGACTGAGGTTTTGAACGCCGGAGAGTCGTTAAGTTGTGCAGAATCGAAATATATGGCTCATAACGAGAAAGAACGATAAAACTATGGCACTCATGTTCACAGTTCCCGAGACTTTTTTTACATCCATATTAAGCAATGCAATGAGTGAGTCTAGTAAAAGTAACATGCACTTTTGGCATGCATGGATCTTTTATAATTTGACTTGACGATATGCATAGAATCGTAAAGGGTTGTGTACCGTATGTGTACTTTACTTTGCAAACCCATTTACTTGAAGTTTTAAAACCGCCAAGCAGTTTTTTATATGTGCAATGGACACGAGATGCAATGCTGTTTTAAGTTCATCTCATACATTATTTTATAGGGCTGCAGTAAACCTCAATTTATGGGCTGGCTGTTGTTAGTCTATGGATGCATTCTGAAACCGGAAACTGTTACTTGCGATGCAATTGCAGCTGAAGGGTTGTAAAATATCTGTAACACTTAATAAACATAATAATATGAAAGGATTTACTTTGAAGATTTTTTGCATTCGACCCTACCGATTTTAAAAGCTGTAAACTTATTTCCTCTAGAATTTAACAAATTATTTTTATTCTAAGCTCCCAAAATCCCAAGTGCTATAATTATGCAGCAAAAAACGTGATGGATTGCATCCCAAGGTTTCATTTTAAATATTGTAATTGAGCAGGGAGAATGCTTTCAATCTGGAATATCCGGATTGCAGACAGGGAAATGGAACAGACTATGTGTGCGTGATGCGATGACATAACTATTTTGAAATTCACTGACCTTTCAGCCTAATCAGCACTTGAAATGCTAATTTGCAAAGTGCTTAGTGTCAATCCTCTGCTTAGTAGCCTGTTATTCTTCTTGCACCCGTCAAACTTCATTAAGAAGATTTTGACGGTCTGTCGTCCTGCTTGTTTGGCTAGTGATCAAAATTTAAATTGATCAGTCCAAGGGTAATGTCCAATAATTAGTCGATCCTACTGCTTTTTCTGCATGTGTGCAATATGCATCAAATTCTTGCCAATGCCAGCATCAATCATGTATTTATTTACATAGTTAATGAACGTCCAATTTCAAGTAGTTATATAGCAGAAAGCTTATAGTTTTACTAGACTCGCCCCTAACATGGTTCAGTGACGATGGTTACTAGAATGCAGTCGATTCCAACCTTTGCACTGTACTCAAAGAAATTTTAGAGTCAGGGGAACGATTGGAAAAAAATTGATGAGAGGAGATTCAATTACAAGAACTCAGGAATAATTATACACCCACTAGCCAAGTCAAAGAGTCTAAAACAAAATGACTGAATTATGCACTCGAATTTCATTCACGAGAGCCATGGCACAAAAAATCCCTACCGTTGAGATACTGTGAAATGGGAGGCTTAAACAAACCCGAGAAGGAACTTTTCCACTGGCATTTACGATCTTGGGGCCTATAGGAGGGAAATGCAAGTGAAAATTGGGCCTAATTTTGCAACTTTTTGCCCATAAAATGCCAACCGAACTTAAAAAGACCTAAACCATGAAGCCGAACATCCTCCTAATGTACCTAACTGACTGTACTCATTCTGCTATTTTTTTGCGTAGAAAAGTGCAGAAATACCAAAGAAGATTGTGTAAACTTTACATTCACGTCATATTGGATACTTATATACTTAAGCTTTGCTAATTTACTCGAGTATTAGTATTAGAGCAGCTGCATTTAGCATTTAAAGATTCTTAGCTGATGTAGTTCTTGAAGGTCTGTTTTCGGATACACAAATCTTACATAAATACGAAGTAGGTATAGACTTTGACAAGTAAAGCCAAGTTTTGGACGGGCTGTCGTCAAACTCAGTTTTTTTTCTCGAGATTCCATCCCGTTTCTCCTGAGTGAACACTTGTCAACTAAAAATCATGGTAAGGGCAGATTACATTTCAGCCTATTTTTCCTGGTCTTATCTTAATCCTCTGTTGTTCTTGCTTGCGTTCTCCACTGGTTTGATATCAACTTGGGAAAAAAAATTACTATTCATTCCAGCGATTCCAGAGACAGACAGGCTTCTTTGACACATTCTGTGATTTCGTTTTTTCTTTCTGTGAGAGAACTCCTATGTATTCACAAAGAGATGTAATTTTTTCTCTCTCCCATCCATCTCTATCGGTGGATCTTGGTTAGCCCAGAAGCTTAGGAAAGAACTTTGGATTCTGGATTGCAAGTATATCTGCCACACTTTACTCGAATGAAAAAAAAACTTCCAGCTTCTTATTCCTCATCTTGTTTTGGAGATTGTAGAGATTTAGATTGAGAATGTTCCCAAGTTCTTTTGTAGACGAATGATTGGTAACATTTCCGACAATCTTTGCCTGTTTCATTTCATTGCCACTTCGACAATTCGACAATTCTTTTCCTACGGATGCCTAGGGATTTAAGAAAAAGCCATTTGTTGTTTAGGATGTTAAATGACTGGAAATTTTTTGTAAAATTTTATTCAACTTGCATTGCTCTCAATCCACAGTCTTTCAAACAAGATTGACAAGGCTTTTGCTCTCTTGTTGGTATGAGCTCGGACTAAGTCCCTCGAGATTTTGCGGTGTGCAACTTTAAGTTCAGCCTTGTCATGAAATCAACTTTCAGCTCACATAGTTTTTGTTTGATTATGCATTTTTTCTTTATGGACTGCTTGAATCATATCATAACATTCACAACATATCTTATAATTGTGTATAGTAATATGTGTAATAAAGAAAGATACAATGGAAACTACTTACGACTCGAATTATCAACATCTTAGTACCATTACGAAACTCTATGCTCAGTTTCTAAATTTCGATATTATGCACAATATCTGTATATAAAGAAAGCATGCATTGTTGTATGTTTGTACATGAAATGAAGACAAATTCATTGAAAAACACAAACTACCTTCAAAATGTAAACAGAAATATATTTGTTAAAAAACGAACAAAACTGAATTATCCCAGTGGTCGGCAATTGTAAAATTCTTCCTGGCATATCCCCTCCGATTTTATATAAATAACGATAAAACCAACTACTGCACTTTTAAGCACATGTATTATGCAAACTTAGCATTTTTTTGTTTGATCAAAAATGATTCATCACTTTACTTGCAAAGGCAATAATAAGAGCGGATGTAACTGATAGGGGAGTTGATCTCTTTTCCCCAACGTTTGCCCACATTTATATTATTTATTTTAAGACCAAAAAAAACGGTGAGTGTTTGTGAATTGAATTATAAAATGAAAATGCGTTCCGATCCTAGAAGACACAAAGATGAGCGACGAGGTGTCTACCAACCATGTTACATGGGTCGAGTCAATAACGAGGGTGACATTCCAAATGAATTGATAAATCACACCGGCTTGTGTACTTTATGCTCTAGACCCGCTGGAGCTTTTGTGACAAAGCCTGCTTACTGAATTTGGCTCTTTGGAATGAACATGTACAGGTTTTCTCTGCGGTTGAATTGAAGGCCGAATGTTGGGTTTAGATTCATTTAAAAGTTTCTGAATCGGTTCAATATTTTACTCAGGAGGCTGAAGATAAAAGTGCTACCAGACCTAGTATTTACATTTAAGAAAGTTCTTGTAGCACATGGTCGGGAGTTGCTAATCCATTCTGAATTAATTCATAAATATTAAACCTACTACTATTTAGGTTTGAATGGGTGTTTTTACAATTCAAAAGGATTTTACTTAAAAATACATTATGCTGATGGCTTAGCTTAACAACTTAACAGTAGGAAATTGAAGGGATGTTTTCATTGTAAATAGTGAGTAATAAGGCAGTGGCGCCGATTCTATGATGTAAAATGTGAATCCAAAAAAAGAAGTACGATCGTATATTGAAAAGCAAAAACCGTACAAAATTTATAGACAATGGTTACACATGCATTTTAGTTGTTTAGGATTATGAATCATCTCGATGAGAGATGATTCTCTTAAGAAGAGAAAGTCCTCATCAAGACTTTGTAAGCCGACGAGCTATTCCTTTCTTCAGTTTTGAGTAATCCATCTTATGATGTAAGCAGATGTCAGAATATCAGAATCCAGGATGAAGCTTTTACGTCTGACAGACAGGAATGAGAGAATCATCAATGAGTGGATTTTATTCTTCGGAATTTTACTCAAATGCACATGCAATTTGTTTAGGTTTGGTCTAGCCAGTTTACGGAAGCAGGAGGCCTTAATGCTTAGCTTAGAGACTTTAGAGAAATAAACTTTAAGAATGAAGTTCAATCGCCCCAAATGTAAACCGACTTTCATGCTACCTAAATGCATTTCTAATAATAATAATTTATTTCTACGAGTTCATTTCATGTATGTGGTTTTCAGAAGTGAATTCAGCAGAAAGGCGAAAATGACTGGAAAATTGCTCGAGTTTTTGAAAGAATAAATAATCGGAGTGTCGACCTATCCTATGCAACCAATTGTTTGTTTAAATATTTTCGGTAGTGAGACATGTTTCCTGGAATGGATGAACCGTGTTGTAGTTGTATGAATGTCAAATGTTTGAACGTCTCCGTCCTCACTTACTCACCTATATTAATAGTGTAAATGACTGCTTACATATTCAGCCAAAGCCATATGCTTCAGGCACATTCAGCGTCTCATTCAGCGTGGCATTGGCAACCGGCATAGTTGGGTGGAAGATTAGCTTGGATAGTTTAGCTGTATCGTTGGTCGGTAATTCGCGTATAAAATCCAATCGCGTTCTTATAAAGACATGTTAGTGTCAAGAAGTCAATTTTGCTAGTTTACATTCATTTCTGGGGCGTCTTATCTTTCCCAACGTGTTTAGAAGTGATTCATTCCATTCCTCTTGTAATTGGAACCGAAAGAGAGATTTATTTTCTGTGTTACTGTGTAGTTCTCGAGTGTTGGATTACTTGTAGATTCAACATTGTTTGGTAGAAACATACTTTTCCTCACTACAAGTAGTTCAGCTTTGTTTTCGAGGCTGCGAGAGGTAATTATTTGATTTTGTTAACGTACGTTTGTTTCTTCTAAAGCTAAGCAACTACTATGACGATAAGCTAGCTGATCTTCAACTAACTGGACTACTAAATGCTAGTTAACCAAAATTTACAAAGTAAACGAAACTGGGTTTCGGAATGGGGAATCCTGAATTTGTAGATGCTAGCTGAGATTTGAGATAGAATTTAAGTCTTGATCTGTTTAAGGGGATAAATAATAATATTTAATATGGCTAATAATATAAAAATATAAAGCTGGATAATTTACTACCAAATCAAAAGAGTAAATTTTACGATTCAAAACCCATTTTGTTGTATCGGTTCCCTTTCTAATTTTGGGCCAAGTTGACAAAATAATTATTTTGCAATCTTGTAACTTGATCGGCAACGGTTGGGTAGAGATAACATATATTATTTAAATTCATGTGATGATCTGTCCAAAACAATTAAGGTACAGAAAAATATGACTAATCAGTTGTTGAACTTGTTTCGTTTGTTTTACAAGTCTCGAGGAGCCCTAAATTAATAATCAAATATCAGTAAGATATTTTATGTGTAAATGTAACTGGAAACCTTAACTGTTACGTTTTCTTCATAAAAGATCTTAAATTCGAGTTAAGCTAAAAAGGATAATATATCTTTGATGCTTAATCTCATTCATAATTTGTTATTGACCCAAATTTAACCTACTCAATATATAATCTTGTTGGACCAGTTAACACAACTAATACACATCTAATTAAGTGGTAACATCGTCGTCCTTACGATAACCAATTTTTAGGTTAATTCATTAATTTCCATTTATAGCGAACATCAAGCATGTTTCTCGTAGCTGCTACTACTGGTTATTGTTGTAAATATCAGATGTGGATGAATGTGATGTTGCAACTGTACGTTATAGTGGGTACACAAATTTAGATTATTAGCTGTTATAACCACAGCATACAAATGCGATACGGACTGCAAACTTTGAACTTGGGTGGCCAATGAGAAGAAATTCTGATTGATTTATTGTGACAAGTTCATCTCTGGCTCTCTGAGACTAATTATCCTTATCCCTTGTTACAGTTGTTATCCGTTCAGAGTTATCTCAAATTGAATTCCAATGGAAGAAACTCATGTTAAATATAATAATGCCCTCCTTACAAATATTAAATAAGTCCATTCAGCATTTCGTTAATGTTTTCTTGGCTTACTATAAAGCTTAAAGAGCTGCAATTAATCCTTTGAATTTAAGTAGGTAATTCAAAATCTAGTACCCATTCCAGTATCCACATATCCTCAAGCAGTCTTTTCAATTCAAAAGGCAAGAGATATGGGCATAAACATACCCAGCATGTATCTTTTGTACTCTCGGAGACCAGTAACTTACAATTAGCTATTAATAATCTCACACCTACCTCGAAGATGTCTGAGTTTAATTTTTTTTTTGGAAATCAATTTGCCTAGTTTATTCCTAAGGCTATCTACAGTCTTATTCCCATACATACTTTTAAGGCCGAATCCATTTAAACCTTTAGTTATATAGCTAAGGTTGCTTAACTTTTTTATGTATGTAACAAGTAACATGTATTTAACGCAGTGATTATTTTCTTCACGGGAGAGCCGTGTAGACTTTCGTCTCTGTTGTTCTGTCGTTACGATTCTCAAGTCTGTGTTTTGTGAGTTTTGGCAATTATGCGTAACCGTTTAGGAAAGGCATGCATGAAAAGAGCCAGGCCTTGCTGGTCGGTCAGCTGAAAATGAGGAAGAGTTTAAGTCAGTAAAGCTTACGAGCATTACATCATGTTGCTGATGCTAAGTAAGATGTTGAAATTGTCCCAAGTGACTCAGTCACAGTCTTGATTATGCAAACATAATAAAAGCTACAATGGTTACAGTATAATGTTTGCTCAGTACTGTCTACTTCCCCTGATGTCTGAGCTGAATATACATGTAATAATACGGCCGAATGTGGAGTGACAATGGCACGTATATACATATTATACGTTTCAAGTCTGCTGCCTACAGATATCTTCATAATTACTTTCTGTTTGTAATCATATAGTAGTGTCAGTTAGCTTAAACGTGGTCTCCCACACAGACAGCAATAAATGAAATGTATACAGTATACAGCCACAGAAACTAGGATGTGGAGGACTATGGGGCGGGCAGAGTCTTAAGAATAGTTAACCTCATAAATAAATCTTATCCCGAGAAAGGATAGAGTAGTAAAGCACTGTAACTGCCCGAATTCTGGGTTAAAAACATTGAAAAGACTTTTTAATAGCCAGGAAAATAAATTAGCAAGACTTCTCAAGCCGTTTTACAATCTGAACTATATGGACTGACTGTTTATTTTAATTGTTAATGTACAGGTCTCTGGACAAGGAAGTAAGGAACATTAAAAAGGGTGTGGAAGGGGAGGAAGAAGGGGACGTCCAGTTACGACTTCCAAGCCGCTGACACAGAAATCTAAAACTTTAAACTCATACACACACTAATTTTGTTCGAGTCTGACTGAGTGAGACAGGCAGCAAAGGATCATTTCATGATGGAGCAGATCTTCTCATCAAGTCTCTCAGGCTCTACATCCCAATCCAGAGCATCTCTCAGATGTAATGCAGTTCATCCCATTATAAAGATCTTATTGATCTCATGCATATTTGCGACCGTCTTGGCCGACTCCATGAGTGCCCCAGAGACTGAAGTAAGGAAACCGTTTTCGGATGTAAATGCCTGCGAGTTTGATGGGGAGCTGATGCATATGTGGTGCTCCTGTAACCCTGGGGAGCCCTCGGAAGCAGAAGAAATCAAGTGTAATGTTTGGGGTTCCCCAAAAGAAGAGGATGGGCCATGGAATGCCCTCGCTAGATTAAGTAACACGACCTTTTTTGAGTTCAGCAATATACCCGAAAGAGCCTTGAAATACTTCCCCCCCAGGCAAATGTTTCAAGACTTGAACAAAATGTCCTATTTTAACAGCAAACTTTCAGAGTTCGTAGAATTTCCCACCTTTGCGTTCGGAAATTCCTCATCTCTCATTCAGATCACTTTGGTTGACAACATGATTACCTATCTAAGGCCCCATAGCTTCGCGAATATGAAAAAACTCACTAAACTAAACCTGGGTACTAATTTGATCACTGTGATCAACCGAGAGGTGTTCGAAAACCTGCCGGAACTTCAGTTCCTCTACTTGGATCGAAATGGGATTCAAGTCATCCACGATAACGCCTTCAAGGATCTTGGTAACCTGGAGGAGTTGGATTTACAGAAGAACAACCTTACAGTAATTGCTCGAGAGGTGTTTTCTGGACTGGGGAAAGTCATAAGGTTGGAAATGCAGAACAATGCTATTGAGTTCCTTGGAGATCATGTCTTTGCCGACATGCCATTTCTTCGGGAATTGGATGTACATGGAAATCAAATTCGGTCTGTCAGCCCTACCGCCTTCAATGGCCTCAAGGACCTTGAAAGACTAAATATGAGGGCTAACAAGATCGTAATACTCAAACCTCAAACATTTGTCCACTTTAGCAAAATCTACATGCTCGACTTGAGGGATAACGAATTGGACACCTTGAGTGAGAGTCTTATCGAACCCATTTACATCAATCTGAAGAATGTCAGCATGCAACTTATGTTGGAAGGTACGCAATTATTATTTTCCTGTGGAAATTTCTTCATGTGCAAATCAATCATTTCGTATACTATCAAATATTATTATTCAATGTAAGAAATACACATCCATCTCAATGCAATCGTAGTTTAGGTCTACCCTAACCTAAAGGAAAGCTGAACCTTACCAATGTCAATGGACATTTCTCTGGCTAAGCAAGCTATCAAATATTAGAGTCTTTGGGATATTTAAAAGGTAGTCTGTAGCTGGAATGTGATGCAATATAACTGCAGCTAATTGTAGGAATCTTTTGAGTGTAAAAAATTGCTGTGCTATAAACTTTTGTCGGCATCGTAGAGGCAATAGTAGGACCATAAACGAACCCCTTTCCCTCGTAAATCATAATGCTCTCATTGGTATTAATGGGATATCTCCCCTTCAACAAATGCATAAATGCATCAAATCCAAATGGAATCTCTATACCACATAAGTAAACTTTCCCTTCTCCAGAGATATCTATATATCGATGTGATTTCTCAGTGCAATTTAACAATCATGTGCTCTAAGGGACAAGATAGGAAATTTAGTTTATCACTTCAGGAAGATGTAAAGTAGGACCTCTAATAATTCTAATGGCATTCAGCAATCATGAAAATGGCGGTACCAGTTATTATTACAATTGACACGAGTTTCATGCTGGTTTCTATTTGAATTTTACTCCAGGGAACCGACTAATGTGTGACTGCCAGATTTTGTGGATTCAGAAGCTGCACAAAGAGACCGAGAGTGACCATGTGAAGAGACATTTGGAAAAAATCCAATGTGATTTATTTCACACTCCTGAACAAAAGATGAGGGAACTAAATCACGGCATAGCAGTGAGTTACAGCTCCAATATTACAGTAGTAGCTGCTCCCCCGGAGGAAACGACTACCTATGCATTTGATAGCATAAAGAGTGTGATAGAATTGAATCCTGCCGATTTTAAGTGTCACGAGCACCTTCATCAACACAACAAAGAGGAGAGTCACCATTGGGACGCTGGATACCCCGCGTCTCAAGATGACTCCCAAGCTGGCTACAATGGTGATGGAGGGGCCACTGAGAAATCTAAAGTGGTCTATGGAAACAAGAAGGATGTTCATCAGCAGAGTCATCACCAAAGTCATACTGATCCTTCGTACCAGTCGGAAGACAAGTCCACAAGGGCTAGCCACTCTTCCGCTGACAGTGGTGGTAGCTCACCAATAATGAATTACTCTCATTACCTGAGTTCCTTGATAAGTATCCTTTCTGTCGGAGCGTTGCATTTAGTAGCACGACAGGGCATCTGCTAAAGTTGTACGAATGCATATTTATTTTTCTAGTTCTTTCTCTAACTTCAGTTTCTCTTGATTTCCTTCAAGCTTTATTGTAAAAGTTGGCTTTAAGCGTTAAAAACTCCATTGATGAAATGGAGTAAACTAAATATATGCCCACAGGCAGTGTGTATAATTATAGCTTTTCGATTCTACACAAGATACAGAGGAGGATTAAGTCGATAAAAATAGTCACAAATATTGAACTGTGTTGTAGTGTTGTTGGTAAATCTGCATTCATTTGCCAATTAACAATCACACCACGCATACAAGGATGAAAAGAATAATCTTAATCCTGCCAGAGTATTTACTCCACTGCTTATAGTAAACTATAAAAGTCTGTACATTCTGCCATAACATAATATGTATAATATATATATTTAAATAAAACGATAGGGCTGATTACCTTAATTACGGAATTTAAAAGGAATAAATCTCTGTTGACAGTCAGAAGTTTAAATTATGATTTGTCGACTGTTGATGATTCATTTAAAGACCTCCAGCAATTATAAAGGCTGGCCTTCAAAGGGATTAAAATGTTCAGAGTATAATGGATAATGGTGACTTGACTGGTAACCGCCCTGGTGAGTTTAAAGCGATCTGAAAACCACACCAAAGTGTGAAAAGGTATTGCTACTTTCTAAGGTTGTACATACGAACCTGTCCTAATTAGCATTTCAAATTCCATGTGTACTCAACGAAGATTCGAGACTTTTGAGAACAAACTTGAAGCTGACAAAAAGGTGTTCTCCTTTAACTCATGTAAACTCTTTTTAGTTACGTAGTATTACTTGTACAACTTTTAAAATCTAAATTACTAATTTCCATATCTCATTTTGAGTTTAATTGTTACTTTACATTGCTACAAATCATGTTCATTGTTGTTAATTATAAGGCTAAGGAAATACTGGAACTAAAAGTTAAAATAGTTTGGCTAAGTAATAAAATATAAGTAAGCTTTAGGTTTAGAAAATCTCAGGTCTTTGTTCTTGTGTTTGTAACACTTGTTATATGATATGGTCAGATACAAGATATTGGATTTATACTTTTTGTGTTTTCAGGCAAACTTCTAAACATGAATTGTGGATATTAATTTCATGCTTTGTTTATGGTCAAATATGTGTTTTAGGAACCGCATGTGATGAATATATTTACTTACTCATTTATGTCAGGTATCGTTAGGAATTTGGAATACTACTGAGTCCACATATAATACAAATAAGTAGACCCTCCAGGAACAGGAATGACAACCGTTTTCCATAAATAATGAGGATTTTAAAATAATAATTATTCATCTGACAGGGACATTTGATAAGGATGGAAATTACTAAATGACAAGGGCTTTCCTGTCATGTATCCTCTTAAACACATGAGAATTATAATTGAAATAATCCTTGCATTATATGGTCATCATCCACTCGCTCGTTTTCTTTTTATGCAAAATAGTCTGATATGAATATAGAAATTAAATGAATGTCATTCCTCCACAACTTTTAAAGTTTCAAGAGAACGTGGGATAGGATGTGTGCAGACAGAATATTGAATTAGGGTTTCAAAAATATCAAGGAGCCAGTGGTTCAATTTACAAACGTCTTTTTAGCGTAATCGTCGGCCTTCTGTTTCATTCAACCAAAATAAACAGTTGGGCTCCCAAACTTCCAAATGCCTTTGTAAAAGGTAGAGGTTAACAAAAATGTCGAAAATTGATTACCTGTCTCATTAAACTAATGGTTTGTTTATTAATTGTGTAGGCGTGGAGGGTCACTAGCACTAATTATATAAATTGAAAGCAATGCCCGACTCGGGAGTGCATATTTTGTTTCTGGACGGAATTGGTAGTTTTTCTTGCAAGTCAAACCTGTTGTAAATGGACACGAGTATTGGACTTGGATTGGTTCCAAAAATCCTAATTAGTTTCCGCTCCACTTGAATATTTTATTGGATTTTTTTTTGATATTGCGAATTTGCCCTTGAATCGAGGAGGCTACATCATAAAATGATAATGACGGCTAAGAGACTAAGAGCAGTTTTAGACGAATATGTAAGTACCGATGATAAGGCTTGTCGTACGTACACGTACCTGTTCTTGATCTATCCCATAAATCGCATAGCATGTAATATGTTTACATTGGACATATACAAAGGATAAACAACTTGGAACAACTATAGTGGATTATCAATTAGGTACCCATTCTGTTTGCTTTCACTTAACCATCTCAATTAACAAATGCAAAAAATAGGATGCTTTCATAGCATCTAGAGATTACATGAGTATTGGTTGGAATGAATAATTGTCTGTAAATAAACATACCTACCAAGTACTCTGGAATTGAACGGATAATACTAATATTGAGCTGTCAATGCCCTTCTAATAAGCATACACAATTAGCACTCTTTTCTCCACTGTAATTAACGTCTTTTGGTTAAATGGTTACAACGAAATGCTAATTACTTAGCTAACAAATGCCTTTCGTTTTTACTTTGCAATTCCAACTATCATGTTATCAAATATTGCTGAATCTTTCACAAAATAATATTATCATAATAGCCTATGGGTACTTGTATCGATCTAGTTGAGAAATGACGGTAATCCTGCTAAGAAATATACCTTCTGGATTGCAACACATAATAGCATGTAATGAATTGTTGTATTTCTGAATTTAAATAGCTACCTATGTTTTATGCCAATTATAATGTAGGAACATTAAACAGAGTTTGGGACATGAGATTAAAAGTAAATATTTACCAGAGGTCATTTTGAGGATGTTAGTGGAAGTTGGCTAATGTTGAATGTATGTTCTAGGACTTCTATTTACACTGTATAAGGTATTCGGCATACATGTAAAAAAACATACCTAGTATATACCAACATTAAATATTATTATTATATAAGGTAACAATTAATTGCATAAAGACTAGAGACGACGGAAACGAGTCTTCTTATGTGAGCTTTAGCCATGTCTGTACTAATGAACTATTCCTGAATGATGTTATCTGTAACTAGGAAGGGGGAAAGAATATATTTAATGAATAAAGCGACAAAGTCAATACAAAAACCAATCCTCCATCCAGTATCGATTTACTCAAAGTTCATTTCCATCGTCATTTACTTCCGTTCCATTCTTCAGCGTCCCCGCTGGGGTATGGAGTTTGGATGCAATTCAAGAATGCAACTACAGACGGGGAATATTTGTTCATCCCACCAAAGAAACAACAAATTAAACTCACAAATGTCAAGCCATTCTTGTGGTAGACAGCGGAAAGTAATGCTTCAACCTTTCCTCGCATCAAGGTAAAGGTCATGAATGCAATCTTTGTGAGTTGAAAGGCGTAAGGAAAATATTGATTTCGGCAACAGAAACGATTTGGGGCCCATATCACTTTCGCCTTGAACCTCAAAACCCTTAAGGTAGTTTACATAATACAAGTAACAAAATCATTATGAAGGGTTGGAAATGTTATTGTGTTGGAATTTCTTAAACTCCGAGAGTTCAGACTATGTGTCGTCCCTACTGCACAGGGTATAGTATGTGGGAAAGTGAAGTAATTGTATATATTTCATTGTATCTTGCGCCATTGCCATTCTCATAAAATATTTAAATGAGCAACTTAACGCATATCAATGGACAAAGCTGGGCTTTCTCCTCATCGGGTACTATTGAGGCAGTCATTTGAAAAGGCAGATATCACATTACCTTCACCACCATAGCCGACTTTAACAGCATGGGATAGTGAAACCACGTATAATATTATGTAGGACGATAAATGACGAATTTCGAACAGCATATGAGGAATCATTTGTCATTATATCATTACCATTGGTTTTGGCTATGGCAGAAATACATTTCGATTCCCAATACCACAATGAAAAACGATGCATAGAATACTCGTACAATCCCAACAGCCTGCTTCGACCATAATGAGTCCCGAATGTAGACCGAGTTGAATGAGAGTCATAAATTTTTAGGAATCGCGTGAATGTTTCATTCTGGACTCCCATAGACAAGTAATTTGTCAAGCAGATGAATCTAGCAGAAATGACACAATATCAATCACTTTAGTTCTCGTTTCCATTCATTGTCCGAGATATGGGCCTCGGAAAACACAAAAGCTTGGGGCTTGTCGTGGGCCAGGCAGAAGAGTTTTTCAAAGTTCCTCGTAAAATACACCATTACACGGACCGAAACATATCCTACCACCTTTCTCCTCGTTTCTCATGGAACATTTGCTATTAACAAGACGAACGTCATTTCATATTTATTTGGCTAAAATGGTTAAATAAGCCGATTCCTTTGCTGCCTAGGCTGAGTGTATACCAATTATAGACTTTCTACTCACGTCTTATAGAGAGACCCCCTCAACAAATCAAGAATTCAGTGAATTCACATACCCATCATTTGTTTGCATATTGATAATGAAACTGAAGGGTTGGATGAGGTGTAGCATGCCATTCTCTATACTCATAGTCATACATACATGGCTTTCACAACTCTAGCTTTCTCCATAGTGAAAATAAGGTGTCATGTATGTCTAGTCAACTTTTCTATAGAGCGGTGGTCTGATATGCCATACCTAAGCCATAAAGTAATTGTGTGTGGTTTCCATCCCATTTCATGTGCTGAACAAGAATATTTGTAAATCTAGATCCGTAGAGTTTTCATTCCTCAGTCTGATAAAAGCGGCTGAAGAAAGTAGTGACTAACGCTAAACTAGAACCTAGTCCCATATACTTCTTCATCTGTCGGCTTCAATGTTTTCAATGAAGCCGTCTTGAACACCTAAGAATATTATTTGGTTTATTTATTGGTTTGGTTATTGAACCGATGGGTTTTGTTTATCTTCTTTGAGTGACGAATTTCATATAAGATCAGAAAATTCTCCCTTTAGCAACGTTCATAGTTCATGTGGGGAGATCAAAGCCAAGACATCACGGGACTCTGACGCTAAGCAATAAATATTTTTACAACTTCACATGATTCAGGCGTCTAGGGTGGAAATGAGGTGAAGCTAAATTTGTGTGGGAGACCGGATAGGAGAAAACAAATAAAAATGTAGGTGAATCCTGGCTGAATGGTAAATCACAAGGAAGGATGATGTGTGCGCGATGTGGGTGTGCTAAATCTTTGTGTAAATAATCTTCTCATGATTCAAAGAATTATTCAAATGGGAGGTGGTTATTTAATATCTGTAGATGCTTATTGTAAAACAAACCGGAAAAAAAGTTCGGGTTCCTCAAAAAATGTCTTCCTCCTCATGTGCATTTGGATGGGTTGTATACCTCCACAAGTTGGGTCCAGACAGAACACACAAAACGCACACAACGTCTCGATTCATCAGAAACCGTCTAGCTCAACTTTGCAAATCTATCCGTCATCATCTCATACAAATGGAGCAGACTTGGTTATGCCAAGAAAAACAAGATCCCTTTCGGGAAATGCGGATCAGAGTGTACAATTTGTATTTAATAAAAATATTACCGGAAAAATGTATGGGAATGGGGAACAAAAGTCACTCCCGCAAATCGTACCTCTTCCTCCTCCGAGGGGAAAGTCTTCTAGTGAAGGTGAGACTAGACTGATTGCTTTGTATCGAGACTTCCTTACGGACTTTACAACTCATAATGGATGGTCATCAGTCTATTTGATTATGCCGGAAGGACAGTCGCCAGACTTGTGTGATTATTTCAAAGCAACGCTTCTGAGATCAACGGCCGCTCTTCAGGCCAAATGCGGCACGAATGTTTTAATGAATGAAATCAGGAAAGAGGAATTGGATAAGCCGCAGTCATCTTCACGCTTAACTATCCCCATCTTCTCGTTTTATTTCCTGGGGAATAAAAATAAAACGACGTCTCGGGGGGTGGTCATTCACCCTCAGCTTTTGATCAACTATCTGCCGTCCAGGCCGATATTTGTTTTAGCAGGGACCGAAAACAAGGATCTTATTATTGACAGAATTCAGCCTGAGTTCCAGACTAATTACAAATGGACACTGGTAGCCTTACCAAACCTCACTTCAGAAACGGTGAACTTGGAGGATGTGTATGGATTTGCTACGTCTTTAGACCCTATTTCTCAGTTAATTGGGACATGGTCGGGGAAACAAGGGGTCAAAATTGATTCTCAATTGGCTCTTGGTCTCTCTGATTTCAAAGGAAGGACCATACGAGTTACGACTGTTGCTGTAATTTTTAAATGTCAATATTTATTCCCATTGCTTATCACCATCGCAAATTTGTCGGATAACTGTCTTCATGAATGTCATATGAAAAGCTTGCGTAATTGAGACAACTCTGTTTGTAGTCAGTTGCATTTAAGCTTACCGAACATGCAATTATTTCCTTATCCATACTGATATGAACATATCACTATCACGGATTCTCAATGTTTACAGGGTCCTCCATTTGTCTACGTTGACAAATCTTCAGGAAGGGTCAAGTGTAGAGGGTACCTCCCAGACATTCTTGAAAATCTTAGCACTCAGTTGAACTTCACGTAAATGTCTTTTCCTATTCGCATTACCATTAATATATTTATAATCCGATCAGTATGATTGCTTCTAAATAAAATTGCTTCAGTTTTAGTCTGTAGAACCTGTCGAGAGTAGTCGCGTAGTTGACAAATAGACTTGGAAGAAAAACTGTGAAGGAATGTAGTTTGCGGCAGAATCAGATTTAGAAGCTGCAACTGATGAAGCCGTAATGGTTGTTGGTATAATCATGGGTGACATTTATATCGTATTGATTGCAGATTTGAGTTGTTGACACCATCAGATAACCAGTTCGGGAATGTGAATCAAAATGGGAGTTGGACTGGGATGGTTGGCATGCTTCAAAGAAAGGTTATACTTCTCAACATATATATATATATCATGTATTTTATCTTAATTCCAAAGCGTATTTCCCGAACTTGGAAGTTGGAACGTGTTCAACCATCCGATTTGCATAATGCCTTTTCTCCTCTGTGGAATCCGTACTTGCTTAACAGACCAACAGCAGATGACATTTGCGATGTCAACATATCATAACCCTATTGAATATAAAATAAATGTAGTCATAAAGTTTCCTAATTCAAGCACGTGGATTCATTCTAAATTCTAATGCAAAAATGCTGCTGCCAACTTTTCGTAGAGCTAAAGGAAATTAAGTAAAAAATACGCATTTCATGAATATTAAATCCACAGGAAGTCGAAATTGCTTTAATGTCGTTCAGCCTGACGGCAACGAGGAAGACGGTTATGGACTTTTCACCACCCGTGGAATATAGTTCCGTAAGACGACATAAAATGATTGACACCTTACAACGTCATTTTCACCAGAAATACAATTAACTCCGTACGTCTTTGTTCGTAGGTACGCTTACTCATTCGAAGAGACTGGCAAAATGCGGAACTGAAATGGTCTGCATATCTTCGACCATTTGACTACAACGTTTGGGTTTCTATTCCGATTTGTGTCTGCTTAGGTGTAATCACATTAGCAATTTTTTCTCATTGGAAGATCCTGGAGATGAAGCCAGGACGCTCAGCCTGGATCTTGTCCTCATGCTTCGTCTTACAAGGTACCTAATGAAATGGTTGTTTATTATTAAATCATTACTATTTTAAATTACTATTAGCGGACAATCGGGTTTTCTTTTTGAAATTGATTAGATAATTATTGTTTAAATCTGTATAAAGGGCAAACAGATCACACCTCAATAACCGTAACCCCATACAGACTAGTTATTGGAACTTTCTGGGTGCTCTCGGTCGTCGTGTTTGCTAGTTACACTGCAAGACTAACTTCTTTTCTTGCGGCGAGTACCGAAAACCTTCCTGTTCAATCCCTTGCTCAAGCTGTTCATAATAAAAACTGGAAAATCGGATTGACAAAAGGATCTGCATTTATAGACCGAATAAAGGTATAAAAATATGTAATCTATATGCAAATACTACGTATGGAATCAGAACTATTATATTCTTTCAGGAATCAAGAGTAGAAGTACTAAGAAGTCTATTTAACCGCTTGTCGGAAGATTCTTCCGCACTAGTGGACAACTTCCAGCATGGGATGGACAAAGTTTTTAAGGAACGATACATATTTTTTACAAGTGAGTTAATTCCTTCGTTCCTCATCAAAGGGAATTGTTCATACACATGGCTTCCAGACAAATACTTTTCAGGATTTGGGTACATGGGATATCAAAAGAATTTGCCACTGTCTACCATTATTTCTCAAAGGTAGGTCACACATATCATGTGCATTTGGAAGTTAAGTTGGCTGGCTCCTGTCTTATTATTCAATCTCATGGAAATGATGTCTTTCTTATGCTGGCAGAGTCGCTGAGCTTCGACAGACTGGCCAAATGCAACGACTTTTCCGTAAATGGTGGGGTACTGAATCCGTTTGTTATTCAAGTAACTCAGGAGATTCCTTCCTTGGCATGAGCTTGTATGAAACTGGGACAGCATTTCTTATTCTAATGCTTGGAATAACATTTTCCATAACCCTCCTTGTCGGTGAACTATACCGGCGTCGTCGGAATCCCCATAATCACATCTCAACATCGAATACAACTGAAATCATTATTAGTGCAAATAGTAAGATAGGAATACCCATTTCAGGATCTAGGGTTCTGGAATCTGAATACCTCAACTCTAACTCTTATTCTCAAAAGTTCAGGGGCTATAATTACAACTCAGACTTTTCCTTCCCGATAAAAAGACAAATGCCTGATCTGTTTTAACATCATACAATATTGTAACAATACAATATAGGCATATTAGGTATTAATACAAACTTTAAAAACTCAAACATCCGGTTTAATACGAATATACTTAATACAAATTGTTATCATCTGTACGATAATCCGTTGTGAATAAAACTTCAGTTCTCAAATAAAATGTAAACTTAAAATCTTAACTCTTTCCTGTGGCAGATAATTTTACGGTATTGCTGGAGGATTATTAGTTATCAAAAAAAATTATAACGCAGTAATGTCAATTGTTTTAGCGAAAAATGCTTATGTATTTCATCAGATCACCGTATTTAATTTAAAACTGACAGGAATCGTTGTATATAAAACGTAGCAAACATACTTTTTTTGTACTGACACAAGTTGGCACATAAACATTACAACTACAAATATTTAGTGTTCAAGACTCATATTACAATAAACTGCAAAACTTAGTTTATTACAACAAACAGGCATAACTGAAGAAATTAAAAAATACTCATAACTTAATTTTTCTTTCCCTGGCTCGCTTATGACGGGTAGGCGGCTCGGGTTCGGATATTCCACTATCCCTAAATTCTAAAGATACCTGTCTTGGACTGACGAATTTTGTTTCTTTCTTTTGATGTTGACGAGCGAACATAGCTGCAATGCCGGAATTAGCAACTGATGGTCTACCTGACCGATTATTAGAGGAAACCCCTACTCCAGTTGCTCCATTAAAGCTACCGGAATCTCGTCGATTGTTGTTCGGCTTGGGAAGAGAAGAAAAGTTCACGTCAACATTGGAACGACCATCAATCGAAGAATAATCCATGCTAGAATTATTGCAGCCACTACTGAAACCAGTTGAAAAGCTAACTAACGGGTTCGAAGAACGCTGAACATCTCCATTATCCATATGCGTACCGAATTGAGCTGCTCCGTTAAAGATATCTCCCCCTTCACCGCCACCCGGATGATCCATTCCAAGATCCACACTATCACAGATCGAGGCATTTTGTTGAGTTCCAAAAGAGGTCTCCGTATGAACCGGTCTGGCTAGCATTTCATCTTTGAAAGATTCGAAACTGGCTGGAAAGCTTGACCACGATTCGAAGTTTTTAACCTGCATTGTAAATAAAATGAATAGAAATACAAAACCACATCTTCTATAACATAAACTACAAATTTAGATAAAGTATTACGGATGATCTAATCCACTTCGAAAGAGAACCAATGTAGCGAGGATTTTTCAGATATCGATCATCAATTAGGAGTATTGCTCCCCAATCCTGCCTGTGCCTAATGCATCTCCCAAGTGCCTGATTTAATGCCCTGTACAAAAAGAAGCATTTTGTAAAATATCATTAACATGACGTAATATAATTTTGAATTTTACTAATTATAGGTTCAAAAACGTACCTGAAAGCTTGAATTTCATACCAGTCACCCCCAGGCAACAGGCCTCGGTGAATATTTTTCTGATTATAATCTCGTTTCAACTCCACTTGCATATCTCGATAGTTTGGAAAAGGGATTCCGATCTAAGAAGATTTTTATAACTCAATTGAAACACTCATAACACATTATAGATGTTTAAATCTGCAACACTTACACAAATCACAGCTCGAGCGTTGTTATCTGAAAAATCCAATCCTTCGCTAACTTTTCCTCTGCAGACAGCAAAAAAAATTGCACCGGTCATCCCTCCCATCGTACCCTAGCGTTATATAACATATGACATGAAGGAGGTAGGAATTTGATCGTTCAAGTGGAATTAAAATTTAGAAAAACGCTAAATACCTCTGCATCACAGTTACTTATGGCACCGTAAAATTCATTCATAGCTTTTTCAAAATCGGCAGCACCGGTTCGGGGTTCCACTACAATGTGTTTCTTTGCATGCATCTTTCCATGCCGGCCCGTAATCTGCCACCTGTAAGTTGTAAGGAACAAATGTTAGAAATATAGAATTATGGATGTAAATCAAAATGAATGCACTAGTTAAAACTTCCGCCAGTCATCCTCTGAGATCAGACAACTTACCTCTCAATCATTTTATCCAACATTCGATACGACGGAAAGAAGCAAAGAATGCCATACGGCATTGTATCACAGACGTACTGAATCACTGTTCCAATTTCATCTTGAAAACTATAAGTCTCTGCATTCTGATAGGAACCGTTGAGGTTCACACGGTTTGGTCCCATGCCCAATACTCCAGCCCACACCTTTCAGTCAAGATAAATTATTATGCATTTTTTTAAATTATTACATAATGGTCAAAATGGTTTGATGAGAGATCTGAGTTGGAATTTATCTCGTCCAGAATAGGGTCTAGTTAGGGCAAACAGTTAAATTTTGGAAGAAATAAATGTATTCACGCTTTGTATTACTAGAATGACAATATATAACAAATATTCTGAAGTGTACAATTTTTGGTGAGTTTTTTTGTATTACCTGGAGTACTCAATAATTTGAGGTTGTCATAATTCGATTTTAAGAAGAGAACAAGTAAATCAGATGGCAAAAACTTAAATGCCTAGGGAATTTACTTGACAGAAAGTTAGCCTAAAAGTGTTTTCCAGTTTATGTCTCCAAACAAAATGCAATCCATGGTTCCATATATTTCATGGTGTGGTTCATGCATCCATGAACTATTTACATTCACGTATGGTCATCGCAATCTCATACATTATAACTTAAAGTTGTAGAAACATGCAGACACAAAAGGCATACATAGACAAAATACGAAATGTACACAGATGAAAACTTTTTAAAGATGCATTTCACCATTTCATAGCCAGTCAAGAAAGTTTCAACGCTAACCATTGATTTATCAAAAAAAGTAACCAAAGGCTAAGAATCTACAACTGATTTTTAAATTGTGTCCATATAGTTCTTGCCCGAAACGGAATTATGATGATTATTGAATTGTGAATACGTAATTATATAAATATTGAAAATATATCCTAGACATAATTTCAATTTCTAAACTGACGCCCTTTAATTATTTAATCCCTAGATATACTTTTCCAAAAAAATCGTTTATCAAACCACACACCAATAAATGAAAGTTAACCTGATTTTTGTCGATGACGTGAGATGCTTCCAGCTTAAGAGGAAAAGGAGTTCCTAATTCCGATTGAAATGACTGCATAGGTGATAAAGTCCCGGAAGTTAATACAATTGAGTGTACCTTTTCACGAATCTCCTATAAGCAATAAAGATTTGTACATCAGTAAACTCTGCTCAAAACTCCAAGCTAAATTAATTACAAAATTACAATTATGAGCTTACACTGAAAGCAACTGCAGGATTAAGGCACCATACATTAAGGGAGTAGACATTGCCGGACATAAATGGCCCCCCGTTTCCATCTCTTCGTCGCTTTTCCGTTGATTTTATGAGTGCGATACGAAAATCATCTCGCTGTCGACCATAGTCTTTATGCATTTCAGAAAAAAGTCGAAACACACTTTCAGCAATGGCAAGCGTCGTAACGGCAGCAGACGGCTTTTCTTGTTGAAAACGACTTCCTCTCTCTCTAGCTGCTTCCATATCCCTGTCTCGTTGGGTCACAATAGCTTGCAAATACGTCTTAAAATCAAATCAAGTAGAACAATATGTAAATAAAGTGCATACTACCTATAGCAGTAGATTCCCATACGATATATAAGTAGGTATAAGTGCATACCTCGGAGACTCGAATTCTTTCTTCAGTAAGTCCCGCTGCATGCAAAGAGGCGATAGCTTCGGTTCCCGTCCAAAATCTTCCGGAGGAGTTAAAAGACACCTCGCGTAGATTGTCGCATTGACAATCAATCCACACACTGACTGATGAAAACAGATTAGCCTGCAATTTTAAAAATATTTAAAAACTACTTTTTCTTATTTTACATATTCTTATCTACTTGTACCTTCGTTAGTTTAAATATTCATACTATATACACTTGTATATATTTATACTGTATATGTACATGTAAATTCTATAATGTATATCATTAAAAGCTATAGAGATGAGATTTGTACTTCAGAATAGAAAATTATTTAAAAAATCGTAATCTATCCTTAATCGTAATCTTTAACGGTGCTAATGTTAGTTTCGATTTAAAGACTGTATATGTACAGCATCATTATCAAATACTTTCTTGTTTCTTCGAACATTATTAGTATGTATAGTACATAGTATTTTGTATTTGTAGGAGCTTTGTCTGGTATAGTACACACATACAAACAATACTTTTCATTTATTTTTATAGTAATTCTCCGGGGGAAAATGATCATTCTGAGCACTTCGCTTGGACCCCCTTTGCCTGACTCATCGTTTAATTTTGTAGTTCAATTTCAGAGAATCCCAATTCCCCTGTGCCTGATGCACTGCGATTAAACTACTCAGAGTAAAGATTTTTCACATTCCCAGCGCAAAATGTATTCTCACTTACCATTTCACCATGAGCGTAGGGTTCCACTCCCCCAATATTTTTTATCTTTTCACAGTCTTGCATCGCTTTCTGTATTTCATCCTGTCTCATTGTGAAACTTGCTGCCTCTCTTGATGCATCCTCCATGTTGTGAGCTTCGTCAAAAATAAGGATTTGATTATCCAGGTCGATGTTCATCTGCAAGAAACATGCTTTTTATGCTTAATGCATGAAATTAAGAAATTAACAACTTGGCATATTTTGACGCTTACACTTCGCCTGATATTAGGATCGATTATATAGTTGTACGGGCAAAATATGATGTCTGCATTCGTCATCAAGAAACGGGTTGCATAGTAAGGGCACGATTTTACCTAAAAAGTTTGATTTTTCATTCTTTAAATTTTACCTGGTACGATTCAACAAGCGGTATATAGTACTATCCTTACTTCTCTCCCTGCTGCAACCAAATCTTCCAAATCATATCCGGGCAACACACCAAAATGCTGAAGACTACCGAAATTACTCATTTTCTTAGCATTCTGATGCCACATACAACCTCCTCCCTATAATACAATCGTACATTTAACACTCATGGAAGATCAGGTACCCTATATTATCTAATGCGTATACCATTCCAGTATTGTCGAGTAATTCACGGCAAGCTTCATTCTTGTTGGGCCTTCCTTCCACTAGCGGGTTAACACAGGTATGCTCTCGACTGGCCAGAATCACAGATCTGTGGGGAAATATTAATAAAAAAACAGAAAATGATATCATTCTTTCTTGGTCATTTCTATCTACAATTATGCAATTCTCCAAAATATTTAATAAGCATTAGACGACACCATGGCAGTCTACCCTTTTTCAACTATCCAGGGACAGCCTAAATGCCTAAAATGCTCAGCTCTTTTCATTCCACAGGGAAAGCTAAAAGCAATTCATGGTTGGGAAATAAAACAAGGAAAGATGTTGTACGAATTCTGAAATCAATATAAAAGCCTGTTCAACAGGAATCCTGATAATTATTCGAAATGGAGATTGATACGAGGGAGAGGAGTGAGTCAAAGGGCTAAATAAAGCAAAAAAGATAGGGATCAGTCACTTCAAATTGTGAAACTACTAATCAAGGCTCTTGAAAATCATTAGAGCAAGAAATGTCTATAAAGGGGAGGGAGAAGCAGAGCTGCAGACAAATCTCCAACATATCTCTCCGGTGTATTTCAATCCAATACTCTTAGTTCTCTAAGCACTTACGACTCCAACCAAATAAGCATGCGACAGAGACACAGAATAATATCGATCGGTCATCAACTCCACAACAACCTCGGAAGAATTTCTCGCATATAGCTGGGCTTACGGAGTTCACAGCCCACTTAAAAAATATCACATCCTCCCTCCGAGATTCACCCTTCCTCCTCTCATAAAAAAAACTCCAAAATGGAGACCATTAAATTCAACGGTGCAAAAGTAATATTGCGACCTCCTTGGGATTTCATGTGATTACCTGGAGACTCGTCGTCACAAGTACTTTCTATAATACTATGGTACATCCATCCTTTGTAGAAACCCTAGAGCCAAATGACTGCTCCAGGAAATCTTACGATGACGATGAAAAAAAGATAATTAGCCAAATAGAGAGCGAATGATTCACTACTTGAAGAGTTCACAGGAAAGAAGCCCTTCAAAATGCTTTCTCCCTTTCAATCATCTCCCACCAAGTTTCTTTCTACTGATAAAAAGTACCTTTGCACATGATATGATGCATATCTCTAACACGCCAAGGACCCATCCTTTGAATTCTTGGGTGCTTTAAATAAGTTCATCTTGGTTACAAAAAGCAATCTCTACTCTCTCTCTCTCCAAAGGCTTCATAATTTGAATGATACTTCCAACAAGAAATATTCATAGAATTTCGTTTACGAGAGGGTTGACAAATCTCATTTTAACGTCTTTAGAATCCCCTAAATTTGTCCATTCATACACTACATCACGGGGGAAAAAAGCTGGCTATATCAGTGGAAACATTCTTCCCGTCAATAAAAAAAATCTGAATCTGTATAAAAAGGAACCATCTATTCGTGAAATATATGAAGTTGAGAGGAAGCAGGTCAAGGGATTGTTGAGTGAAAGCCTTGAGGTTTCATTCCACTCCATCCTCTGCCTAATTAAATGACACAATTCACGCTTTTTCACTCCAAATCGCTAATGAGGAGTCTCAAGAGTTGTACCTCAACCTGACTTGGAATTTTTATTGTAAAATAAGAACAACTTTGCTTTCGTGCTCTGCCCTTATGACACTACTATCCAAACTATCCCCTTTCTATATTGTACATTTCTAAAATTCGGTCCCAGTATATTGCACCTACAGCTTAGCATCTTTTAAAAGAATCACATCTCCAAGTCAACAACACATGAACACTGCTTTAGGATACAAGGAGTGTTTTCGTTTCCAATATTTATGCCTTCCAGATTACAAACAAGGCTTTCGTAGAATGGATCCATCGGCAAAGCATAATTGTTGACAAGATTTCCACGAGATGAAATAGTTACGTTTATACAATTACTTGAGGCAGTGACATTGAAGCCGTGGAAAAACACAAAAAGCTCAGAAAAACTGCCAATAAGAATCAAAACCGGTTCAAAGAATTTACAAGAGCATTGGCAAACAAATTCAGTCGAAATGGATACGAGCTTCTGACGAGAAAAAGTATAAAAAAGAAACTCCAGCATAGAAATAAGGACTTGAGAAGGTTGAATTGGAAGAGGCGAGTGTGATAACACGAAACTTGAGCCCTGGGTGAAAAGGCCCGAGCGATGCTGCTGAAAGAATAAAATTTGTGAAAAGATGAAGACACAGTTCATTGAATTGAATGATATTAGAACAGCCCACAAGACGGGAAACCGCTTGAATGCACACAACAAATAACAAAACAAAAGAAGAAAATACGATAACAAAATACGAGGAAGACGAAGGAAGATAAAGACAGATATCTCATCAAAGGGACTCTTATTCAAACACAGAAGCAACCATCCAAAATGCAATATTACTTCTAGGCACGTCGGGTTAAACATTTCTCCTCAACCCGAAAATCCTTCTTTTCTGTTTCTAGTTGTCGCTTACCTACTACAAACTACGTCTTATAAAATATCTTCCTATTCACAGATGTATGACATCTTCATTTACCTTTTATGCCTCTATCAAATTAGTGTTTCTTTAAATATCTATAAGCACCCCCGATAACCTTCACCACCCCATATAACAAACTACTATAAGAGGGTACTGCCTTAAAGCTAATTGAAGACCCGATAAAGCTTGGTCTATCTTTAATTTCTCTCATTCCTTTTGATATGCTAGATTTGTTGTGCTAGACTTAATTTTGTTGCTATCCTGCTTGTTCACCTCACTCTTTTACTTTTCATAGAGTGGCACATTTAAAGTACGCTATTTTAGAAAGCGGATGGTTTACATACTAACAAAAAAATAGGCTTACCTCACGGTTTTGTAAAACGTCTTTCGAAGCTCACGGGTGATCTGGGAAATTTGCTTATGCGTCCGGGTTCCAAAGAAAATTTTAGGAACACTATAAACACAAAACTTCATAAGCTCGGCACTATAATTAAACAACAATGATGACTTTCTTCAAAAACTTGTAAACCGTACATGATTTTCTTGTCAGGCGGAACAAAATAAGGTTTATCAGGATCGTCCACGACTGGATTTTTCGCAGCGGACGAAACATTTATAGGCACCTCTTGGTAAGCTGGTGGCAGGGAATCCTATCATAATCATTCGGGTAAATTTGAATTTTATTTATTAAACTGAAAATCTGATTGAAATATGAAATTATTTTTGAAATGCATACATTCAAAGACAGATTCTTGGTTCGTTTCGTAGGCTTGAAGTCGTCATCTTCATCGTCAGTCAACAAGATGGTCTCCGGTCTTGAAAAACCCAAAGGTTTACTAGGGCTATCAAACCCTGTACCAACCTGAGTACCATTCCCATTCACTGATTTGAAGTAAAACGATGAAGATTGATCTGATGAGGAGAACAAAAATTTATAACTTAGATAAACAGATACATATTAACAAAACTGAATGATAAGCTGATGTCCAATTTCGATATGAATTATCATCATAACTCAAAGAGCTTTGTAGGCATTTTAGTTTAGTATTTTTTATGCTATTTTTTCATATATTCTAAAGAAATCGCTAGTGCATGCATAGTACACAGTTTTACATCTTGTTTGCTTCAGAATTTAATATTTTTAATAGTTAAAATTCCAACTTTGAAAGCAAGCTGAGCAGAAGAATCAGTGAGGAGAAGTTGGACGCACCACCATTTCCCCGGATGAATCATTGAAATAAAAGTAGTACCGAAAATCGAACGAGTTTCATGTGTCAGCAGAATCCCTTATCATTAAAACAGTTGAAAGAAAGGGATTGGTTGCAGAACCTCTGAATTCTATGAAATCAAGTCCGGTCTGGGCCATTATCGGTTTCCGAATCGAGAAAAAGTGCATGAGAAAAGGATAATGATTACTTTACCAGACATGGGTAATAAAACCGAACCAAGTAGCTAGTTGCCTCGTTCCATTTCTACAAAGTTAACGAAACTAATATGGCTGGTAATACATACCAACCCCGGTCTGAGGCGTACCAACCCTTGTCACACGTGCATGAGGGTCTGGCTTGACAAGAAACTTTTAGCAGTCGATTGCTTTATCAATCCAAACCGAGCGAGACTTGGACCCCTTCCAATTTCATAATTCCGTCCCTTATAAGTTCAGAGTATACATGGCATGTAAAAGTCTGATGCCACCTTCAAGCTTGTCTCCAGTCTCCATAGGCTTTTAGAGATCATAAATTTGTAAAGGATTAAAACAAAGCGAGTTACAGGTAAAAGTAAAAAGTCGTAAATTTTATTTACCAAATTGCTACTGATAAGTATAAGAATTATTAAGGAAATGCGTTTGCAAACAAAAGCTTACAACTGTATCTAACCCCTAACGTACGCTTTTTAAAAACCATACTTATATTAAAACCATCATCGCACACAAGTGCTCCAATAAAAATGTACCAAACCGAACCATAAACCCTGCAAACGTCTTCGGCTTTACAAAATGTGTACAGGAAAAGGAAACACTGAAACTGATGGCTTGAGATGAGACATCAAGCTTTATTTTATTACAAATTTGAAAATTCTATATTCCTATGAAACTGAATTTACAATCCTTCATGTCATCCTTTTAGTCTGAATAATGACTCTGTCTTTAATACAATCATTGAAGTAATAGATGCTTTTAAAAACTTTTGAGGATAGCTTTTACCAACAAACTTGATCATTCCATATTTGTTTGCATAGTAATGAAATATCTACGTGGATATTTGCTTAATTGTCAACCGCAATCAATTTGAAAACACTAATAGATAATTAATTTGACATTTTCGATTCAAACTAAAAATTGCTGTCACAGTTAACCCGGAAAGAAAACATCTACTGTTTTTGGCATTTTGTAAAACAAAAAACGTTTCAATACAAATGCATGTACCACATGTATCCCGGAAGGTAACTCTCTACAAGTCAAGCTCAGAATTCAGATCATTTCCAGGAGCAGCCCGTCAAAAACGAAAAGGTAACGAAAACGTTGAAACAAATTCTACTTCGGACTCCGGATGCATTCCATAGGTACCCACGTGTACAAAGTGAAACATTTCAAAGAAGAACCAATGTCATAGACTATAGACACTGGTCTACACAAAGCCCAACTACTCATGAGAGAGACTCCCAAGGATGATAAAAAGCTGGTAGGGAAGGATTTGAGAAAATGGAAGAATTATCCGGAGATTGATTCACCAACTAAGGAAAACTCCCTTCTCTCTTGAGCTCAAAGAATTGCAATTTATTTCAGGCAAAGCCAACCTCTTCTGGTCATGTTCTTCGTACACAAAGACGGGAAAGAGAGAAGTCTTTTGGGTGAAAGAGAGATGGGCGGATGAAATAAGCTCCGAGGGAATTAAATCCGCTAATTTTCTTCACATATCTGAGCAGAGTAAAGAAGAATTCGGTGAACCGAGAAAAACTGTCATAGTCAAGCACCCGAGGAGTAGGAATTCACTCTTCTGAGAGCCTATATGATCCTTTAGTCTTCTCCCCTCCGTCTCATTACTTTCACTCGGTGAGGGAGAGAGATGTCCATAGTCCTCTCTCTTGCCAAAGGTACTTATTAACTCACAGTCATTCAAGCCAAAGCCAAGGCTCTTCCAGGGAGATAATCAGTTTCATGCGTTTCACCATCCACTCTTACAAATGAGCCTCGTGGCTATTCAAATTCTTCGAGAATCAAGAACACATCATGGTGATGGTGGCTGGGTGAGGGAAAATGTGGATAGGAGTCAGGCAGAAAATACATTAAATCTATTTTGCCAGAGTGAATTCAGTCAGAGTTTCTGTACTTGACATCAAAGGATTCTCGTCTTTCCTTTCCCTCTTAGTCACTCATTCCACTGGAAATAGTCTTTTAAGATAAAACCCGCTACCTCCAACCCGAATGTGACATGACTATCCCTTTCCCCTTTGCTATATGCACTACTTGCCTTCCCTATTCAATCAAAATGACTACAGTTTACAGTTGACAAAATCCAATATCCTCTTTCATCAACTTCACAACCGGTTTTATAAAAATTTCATGTACAGGCATAACCTAATCATTAGCCTGAGAGATCATCCTCAAAAACTTCACATACATGCTACAGATAAGAAAGCTCACCTTTGCAGTCGTTTGAAGCTGATGTGTCTCCGCATGAGGCTTCCTTGTTCAGCTCCTGTCCTTGAATTGACTTCCGTATCACTGAGGCTCCTGCATCTTGGGGAGTGGTGTCAAGTGCTGCGTTACGAGCGTCGATCTCCGCATTGAATTCTGCCGCACGAACTGCAACAAAAAATGAATGTTACAGGTAATGTGAGGGATTGCGAAATTTTAGACACAAAAAATCATGTTTCCAGTTTCTAATCTCTTTTTTTTAGAATGTGTTATGAACTTCAACCAAACTTGCACATTACTATTCTTCGCCATCAAAGCAGTCCCTGATTCTCTGCTGGAAATTTCAAGTGTTAAACATTTTTAATAATGTTAAGAAACTTTATTAAAGCCGTATTTCACATCCTTATCTGTCAATACCAAATCCATACTAAGTAAGTTTAAATTGGCAAACGCAATCTGCAGAATGCGTGGATCAATTTAGACATTCCACAGAATGTCGGATTCCTCAGTCAGATTGCCAGTTACATATCTTTCTGGGTATACATTTTTACAAAACGTACACAATGCCTATCAGGCTAGCCAAGAAATCTTTCACTATAATTTGTGTGGTTTGATCTGTTGAATATGAAATACGCCTTAGACTAACGATCCTCATAAAACCTTGACGGACAGTAAATCAATGAACAAAGTATGTAAACCAAGTATTGGAACCTTATCCAATAATCTTAAGGCTGGCGTTCACATACGAATAGACGTATTCAAGAACTGATAGTAATGTTGACATAAAAAGCCTTAATGTACATAAATCTAAGCTCTGTGTAACTTTTGGATATCTCAGGTATGAAGTCTTAGTGCAAAACTTTAACTCTATTTACCATGCAGTCCAGATACATGGAGCTTCTTACAGCAGTGCAGAAAAAAATCTGAAAATCCACCCATACAACATTCCTCTTGAGAGAGAGAGAGAGATCATGAAATGAATCCCTTTGTACCCGGATTCTCTTATGAGTAATAAAATACATATCACAAACATGCATGTGACAGCAAATGTAAAAACTGATCACGATCACCAATGATGAGAGGGACCAGCGAGGCTGAATACCCACTTACAATGAAGATGCAGGAGAGCTAATAAGAAAGGCAGTTTCATTCATCCAGGAGCTGCTGGTTTGGTTTGAGATGCAAAACTGACATAATATTGTGTAGGACTGTCCATTGAAATTCGCCTGAATAGACTTTTTCGAAATAGGACAACAGTCTGAGGGCCCCATGAAATGAAAAGGGAAGTCCTCTGAGCTACCCAATTACTTCGGGAATACAATGGACCATCTCGAATGGAGCTTGTTGAGGGTCCAACCCCTTTTCATAAGAAAGCTAATATTGAACTTGATAGGGCTGCACACTCTGAA
Source organism: Desoria olivacea (assembly GCA_034695115.1). Taxonomy (NCBI): domain Eukaryota; kingdom Metazoa; phylum Arthropoda; class Collembola; order Entomobryomorpha; family Isotomidae; genus Desoria; species Desoria olivacea. The sequence continues at coordinate 3,404 of JAQFZA010000075.1, read as the reverse complement.
AGGGCCATGTGTAATAAGAGGGGAGGACGACATGAACCCCATCATATGTACAAGTTATTTACTCGGATTTTATGAATCCCATCATCCCAGCTTTATCAAAAATACATGACATGGCCATCGAAATCGAAAAGGTCTGAAATCCATGCACGAACTGCCGCCTGACTTATCTACTCAATGTGTAATGAAACCGAATTCTGCAATATTAGCCACATTTCACCCGACATGGATAATAATGATGATAATAATGAATAACAGCAACTGCTCCTCCTGCAACTACTTTCCAAAGGATGGAAATCTCTAAGGCCCATTTCATCAGCTCCCACACGTCTGACTAACCGAGTATCAGGAAAAAGATTAGACTCAAAAACTTAATCCATGCAAGGTATCAGTGTTTCAATCGTTTCGTCCCATCCCAATTCCACATGGCCGAATCCATCATCCCAAATTACATCATTCTCCGTTCTCAACCTCTTTCTCCCGAATATCTGACAGGAAAAACAATTTCTGACTTCACATCATTTTCCGCGATCCCTTCTCAACAAATCCCTTCTGACATCCGACGCGGACTACTCACTCAAGTAGAAAAAGATCTCGAAATTCAATTGATGCTCCGAGGAGGAAAAGGACAAGGCTGAAAATCTCACGTAATATGTATCATTGTCTCTCGAAATCGATAATCCAGGCACTATGATCCTCATGATAAAGATGCCACCTTTCTATATTATACGTTTATGTCGTCTAATGAGCCGTTTTGCAGTGTACTCTTTAAATGACAATTGTTTCGAGGCCCCTTTACGACTACTACAATGCATGTACACATGAAAAGTGCACTAACTTGCACAAATTTACGACTCATGTAGCAATCCTTATCCCTATTTGTTTATACTTACTTAGTTGCTACTTATAAAACTCCGGGTAATGTTCGGGTTCAGCTTAATTAGAAATATTTAGCTCACAGATTAGTCCTGCGTCAGTTCAGAGTAATCCCAGCATGAAATCACAAACGTGATAGTGTAACAAAAAATCTTGTGGTGCATAGAATTTGTGTAATGTAAAAAAAATCCTTGTGAACTCAAAATCAATAAACTGAAATATAAACCCCAAGCATCAAAAGACGAGCGACTCTAGACCGAAACCAAATACACCAATTCAGTATTTTTAAGTCCCCATGAAAAACTAACTAACCAATTGCACTAGAAAAATACGATTACATCTGGGAAGCAACGTTCCATTCATGAAATCCTTTAGAAATCCTAAAGAAGTGTCATCGTTTTGTTCATTTCAATCTAAGCGTAATCAGCCTCTTTCAGTTCTAAATAAGCTTATTTGACAACTCCAGCTCCAACCTTCCTAGAAATGTCTTTCAAATCTCAATAAACAGTGGAGACAATTCTTTGGGTAAATAAAACTCAGTAACTGCATACCTATGTTTCCTTTAAAAGACTCAGAGGATCCAGGTTTGTCAATATAAATAACAGCATTTCTTCTTACACAGTTCACAGATTAATATTTTTAATTTCAATTCTTCCCGAGTATTTAGATCCAAATCTACTTTTAAAAAAGTTGAATAAGTCGTCAAACTATATTGTAACGGTAAAAGGTTAAATTTTAGGATGAATATGTTTTAATTGTGCTTACAATGAAACTTCATCAATCCGATGGCAGTGGAGACATTAATTTCATGACAATTTTTTCAGAAAAACATGAACAGGTTTGCCAATTGAGTTTTAAAAGGAATCCTTACCTAAATCGGATATAGGATGTATTGGTAATAATATTATTGAGAAATTAAAGTTATCTACACACTAATGAAATATAAAATACGGATTTCACGAATCATTTGAACTTGATCTCATGTATCCAGTTTGCAGAGTTTGGTACTGTATTTGGCATCAGTCAACATGGCTAGTACACGTAACTTATGCATATAAATGCCATCGTGTAAAGAATTTAACACACAGAGGAGAATTTTAGTAACTAACTAACCTTGCAATTTGTAGGAATTTAGATACAGACAGAAGACAATCGTAATTATACTAATTCAATATCAATTCATAGTCGCACCTACTACCCTTGCAATTCATATAATTTATCAGATCAGTAAATGTAACCAAAGGATGTTTGTTCAAATTTCATTTTTCACAGCATGGTATTTGCAACCTTATCTTATAAAACGTTTAAAACGTAACAAAACCTCATAAAAACTGAGACAGAAACTAAGAGTGAAACCTAGTAGGGTTGCTCAGTTTATTGAATTCTTATAAGCCTATACGACTTTACAACAAAAAACAATGACTATACTTCGCTTTGATATTAGTTGGTAGTTAGTAAGCTGAAGATAAAGTAAACATCTCCACATCCCATTCGTCATTGAAGACAAAACAAAACTTAATCTCTTCATTAAGGAAATCCAATATTATGTATGTATGTAGGTCGTGCATGGCTTTCGGTACTTGTAAATGACGACCTTTGTGAAAACCTATAGCCTAAAAGGAGATAAAATTTAAGCCGCCTGGTTAGGAGTTATTCAACATTCTAGAATCTACAGTAAATAGGAATACCCATCTAATTATAAATCCCTACATATAACAGTCTAGATGATATATGACCTCCGAGTAGCAAACAGTATCAACACCATTCACTCCTCATTAGCACTTTTATCTCTCTGAGAACACTACAGAGATGAATTGTAAATTTATAGTTTCCGTCTACATTTCTTAAATACTCTTCAGGAGCAACAAGGGTACATTATTACATTTCCTCTGAAAATAACTTTTAAAAAAAACACAATTAAAACCGTAAAACCCAATAAGATTGATAAATTAAGAACATGTCTCATCCCAGAAATCCTACAGTCAGTCTGCAAACAAGGCCTATTCAAAGTGACTCTGAGTTACAAAAGCCGGATCCTATTGTAATCAATATAAACATTTCCAACATCCAAACTCTCCAATCGAGCACGGCCTGTAACATAGCTGACAAAGAGACGCGAAATTAAACATTCCGTCTCCTCACTATTATCCAACATCTGCATAATTACCAAGCACCAGGAATGTATAGCAGGTAGGTACTAATTCCTAAGCTCCAACAAAGGAATGTTTCACATAATCATGGCAATCATTATCCTCATCGTCATCATCATCATATACCCGATGTATACAACAACAACGTGTAGACGAATAAAGTACAAGAGAGATGGAAAAGTAAACATGGAACCTCTGGGTCTTTTGTTAATTTACTAGCACAACTTGAGAGTTGCAGCCTTCTCATCTCCAAACTCTCTACTCAAACTTCCAAGCCTCTCTCTGTGGTTTGTTGTGGGTGGATCATAGAATTATACTATACAACCAATAGAAGTGACAGTAGGCCTATGATGGCAGAAGAGAGTGTAGGGTTTGACGCTC
>JAQFZA010000074.1:0-77226 GCA_034695115.1 Desoria olivacea | reverse complement strand
ACATGTTTTTGTATGTTTACATGTTGCATACTCTATGCTCTAGATAATAAAATCCATTATTAATGGACCATTAAATTGTACAAAACTGAAGCTGGTTGACCTTGCAGTAGAAAGACGGTCAGTGACTCAGGTCGTTCAGCTCAGCGACGGTAGGTCTGTCTGGACAATTGTCCAAGCTAGGGAAACCAAAAGAGTTAATCGATATACACCCCACAGACAGGAAATCAGGAAGCAAGAAAGTACAGGATAAGCGAATGTTCATTAAGGATACATAATCACTTCATGCGCTGAACTTAATGCCACCATTACTTTAAACGACCTCAAGTATGCGAAGTGGCATGAGTCTTGGAGGATTTCCAAGCAAAATTCATACAGATTCGAAAGTTGAGAACGAGGCTATGCCATGGATGGCCAACCCGACCCGGTTCTCATAAGTTCGGTTGCCCTTCAATTTATAAAATTAAAATCATAATTCAGATATATGAAGTAATACTTGTAAACGTTTCAGACCTCCTTGATGAAAAATGTGCATAGAAATGGAAGTAGTTGCGGGATTTAGGAAAAAGTAGGATAATTTTGATCCCTCACCTGCTGCTGCATGCACATAGTAGTAGCATATGTCATTTGTTATTGTAGGTTGGTTAGAGGGACAAAAAGTGGAACGTAGTTCTTAGTTATACAACTTTGCGAAGTTATAATCGAGTTAATGTGGTTTTCGTAGTATGTGGTTTAATTGTAATTATCCCAAGCTAGTTTGTAGTTAAAGCCCTCTCTCTCTCCTTAAGCCTTGAGGCGGACGAGTACTCTAGTTAACTAAATTTGATTGTGTACGATGTAGGGAACGTGCAGTATTCTTTTATTCAACTTTGAGTACTAAACAGTCAAAGGAGTTGACGTTAAACCTCTCCTCATCAGTGTCGTTCATCGTTATAGGTACTCGAGGACTTTGGTTAAGGTTTTAGGGGACTTTATTTAGGTAAGTTTGTATACTTGTGTTTGTTCATGTCGTTCAGGGTTTACATTTACATACATACCTATTACTGATATATGTATGTCGTCATGTTTATTCTTGCATTGTTAGTTTGCTAGTAGTGACTATCAAAAACATCAGATAAGGAGATGGACGTTTTAATTTTAAACTTGTAGGGCATATAAATATCTATTCATCATTGTCTGGTATTTTTATTCATTTTTCTTATTATTTATTCGACAGCATGTGCAGGAGTTGTACAATGTGACATTCTGTATTTCCAATTCACAGTCAACAGTTTCTGTTCTGCATTCTTCTGTGAGTTGTGTAAGTTATGTATTTGCAAATGTAAATATGTTTAATTGTACTGGATTTGTTTTGTAGGAGTAGAAAGTGCAGAGGGGTGAAGGAAACGGGCGTTTAAACTTTGAAGTTAGAAATATGAGCTGGAATTTAGGTTTTTATTGAGTATTAGTCATCATTCTAATTCTAAAAGAAGCTAAGTTACAGTTATCAGTTCCACTATCATATTCTTATCATATCATCGTCTGTTATTGTCTATTGGTGCATATTGACAGGAGTATTGAGCAGTGCAGGTTGCACACAGTTGTGAGTTTGGAATTATAATCAATTCGTGTAACTGTGATTCAATCAAGTGGGTTTTAATATAATGTCAACTTAAGTAGCTTGTAAGTGGAATTTTAATGAAGTTAGCTTTGTACCGGATTCGGTGGGTGTTTGGTTTTCTATGTGGTGCATGTGTAGAACGATTCTAGATATTTCAGCTACAAACACCCACTATCCAAAATTAATGTGTGGTAATGGTAAGATTGTGACTCAGATCAGATAACCAATTCCCAGTGCAGTTAGAAGAGTCATGAAGCAATTAAAGGGTTGATAAAAATTGTCTAAGCGAGTCGAATCTCGTCTGTGGGTAAAAGACTCCTCTGTTCATCTCTTATCGTCTTATCGTCCTCTGGAGTAGATTTTTTTCATTTCACATTTTGAGAAAGACCCTGATGACTTTACATTTAACTATCGTCATAGTTAGATTGTGTGTTGTATGTTATGTATCTGCAAAGAGATATAGAGCCACGCGTGTTGCTCTGATAATCTGGAAGCAATGTTGAGTTTGTTGAGTACTGATTGTCCTATTGTGAATTAAGAGTTTAGTTTGGTGAATGGAGATGCATTCTATTTGATTTCCAACGTTCATTATTCATTAATTAGTTAAGTAATTCATTCGATATTAATTATTCGAGGCTAGAGAGTCAGAGAGAACGTATTTAAGTTTTCTCCGTGTCACCTTGGCACTGAATTAATAACATATTTCACGTCATAATATCAATAATTTATTTTATCTTTTTGTTTCAGAAGTAGATTAAAATATCACCGCTAATTCCGTCCCAGTGGATTCGAGTATCTGGCTCCGAACTGCTGGACTTCTGGACTATCTGGAGTAAATGCTTTTCTAGGTTGTTAAATTGAGTCTTAAGTCTGTTTACTCTTTGTGTCAAAACACTTGTGAACCAGCTTGAGTTGTTTGTCTTTACTAATTGTAACATTACTTTTTACAATTGGATTACAGATTTCATTAATCAACTCATAAGTTGTGGATAGAAATCTGTACAACATGGAAGGAGGAGGAAGTGAAGCCGAGTCTCCGGGTCTAGAAGTGAAGCTGAGCATTAGTGGCATGACATGTCAGTCTTGTGTCAGAAACATTCAGGGTCATGTTGGGGGTCAGAAAGGAGTCCAGAGCATTCAGGTTATCCTTGAAGATTCCTGTGGATATGTTCGATATGAGCCAGGCGTAATTTCTCCGGAGGAGATAATAGAGATAATTGAGGATATGGGATTTGACGCTGGGATGTATTCGGATGAATCTTCAACCAAGGATTCATCCGAAGCGTTGCTGACCAAGGATAACAATTTGAAAAAGGCTGACAGTCCAAAGAAAGATCTCATGTTTAGTATGGATATGAAATCCGAAGAAGATGACTTAGACAGGTGCATGCTTCGTGTCCAAGGAATGACTTGTGCGTCTTGTGTAGCTGCAATTGAAAAACATGCCAAAAAGATCCCCGGTAAGACTCGTTTTGATGTTGTAATTTAATTGGGACTTGGGTTTATCTTTAGTATCTATAGCTTAGCTGCCATAAAAATGATTACAAGAAGGATTTTTTTGTTCATGTTTATAGGTGTCAAACAGATATCAGTAGCGTTAATGGCTGCCAAGGCAGAGGTGATATTCGATGCTTGTCATGTACTACCGTCTCAGATCGCTAATGCAATTTCAGAGTTGGGATTTGCATGTGAAGTCCTGGACGATTATAATGCGGGTCAAGGAGAAGTTGTTCTTCATGTAAGTTGCGGTAGTACAGTATTTCAAGATTATCAGTCTTGATGTGTAGTTCATGTACAATTTGTATTTTAGATCGTTGGAATGACTTGCTCGTCTTGTGTGAATTCAATTGAAACCAATATCATGAAATTGAAAGGAATGATATCCGCCAGTGTCAGTCTTTCTCTTAATTCTGGTCGATTTAAGTACAACGCCGAAGTTACGGGACCAAGAGATATCTTGGATGAATTGGCTGTAAGGATGCTTCATATTATTCACCTACTGTGCCGTATATCTTGAAGTTATGTGATTAGAAATGTCCATTTTGTGGTGGTTTATTTATAGGATATGGGTTTCGAAGGATCCTTGCAAGCACAACGAAATATCGGAGATTTAGAACATAAAGATACAACGAGGAAGTGGAGAAATTCTTTTCTAGTTTCATTGATATTTGGAGTACCTAGTATGATTATCATGATGTACTTCATGGTTGTGATGGACATGGACGACCACAATCACACGAGTTGCGAGCTACCTATGTGCCTGATACCAGGCGTTTCATTAGAAAACTTCTTACTGTTCCTTCTTGCTACACCTGTTCAAGTAAGTCAGACAGCAAGTTACAGCACAACATGAATTTCTCTAAGATACGGGGTTTGAATTACAGTTTATTGGAGGGCGGCATTTCTATATTGCTGCATGGAAAGCCCTGAAACACGGGACAAGTAACATGGATGTTCTGATAATGTTGGCAACTACAATATCCTACGTATATTCATTCATAGTTCTTCTAGTAGCGGCTTTACTTCAGCATAATCCTAGTCCTATGACCTTCTTTGATACTCCTCCTATGTTACTATTGTTTGTATCCCTTGGACGATGGCTTGAAGCTGTTGCAAAGGTATGGTAAAAAAATATTTTTTTTCATGAACTAATTCCTCATTATGATGATTATTAACTTTCTTGTGTAGGGAAAAACTTCTGAAGCGCTAGCTAAACTTCTGTCCTTAAAAGCCACGGAAGCGGTTGTAGTGCAAATTTCTTCTGATTTTGAAATTACGTCCGAAAGGCAGATTTCAGTTGATTTGGTTCAAAGAGGTGACATTCTGAAGGTAATAGATTCAATGCATGATAAATCCCTAAAGTGATTGGTCAAACTGAAAGGTAGACAACTACATATGATGTATGTTGATGTTCTGTTAGGTGATTCCGGGGTCCAAAGTTCCTGTGGATGGTAAAGTAATTTTTGGTAGTTCCATGTGCGACGAATCTCTCATCACTGGGGAGTCTATGCCTGTAGTGAAGAAAAAAGGTACAGACTTGCCGTATCTATAGTTCTTGTTGTTAGTTTGGTTGTCTGAATTTAATTCTCAACTATTTATTTCATTAACACCGTTGTGAATAATTGTGTGAGATTTGAAAGTACAAATTATTTCACTGAAATTTGTTTGATTTATTGAACTGTAGATTCAACGGTTATTGGAGGCTCGATCAATATGAATGGAATGCTTCTTGTGAAAGCTACTCAAGTAGGTGATGATACTACGCTGGCTCAGATTGTTAAGCTCGTCGAGGAGGCTCAGACATCCAAAGCCCCTATTCAGCAGCTGGCAGACAAAATTGCAGGTTATTTCGTTCCAATTGTAGTAGGAGTGGCGTGTATGACACTGTTTGGTTGGATTATTGTTGGATATACAAACCCTGGGGCACTAAATATCAAGGTATTTAGTATTTTAAAATAATAATTAATAACCTTGTTTTGGAAATCTGGTTAACGGAACGTTGATAATATTACAGCCCTATGAAGAAGAACGGTTCAATCATCATGAAATAGTGCTACAATATGCTTTCCGGTATGCGTTGACAGTGTTAGCCATTGCCTGTCCATGTTCTTTAGGGCTAGCTACACCAACGGCTGTTATGGTTGGCACTGGTGTCGGGGCTTTGAATGGTATTCTGATAAAGGGTGCTGAACCTTTAGAAAATGCCCACAAGGTATGTTTTTAAATTACGACGTTTCGTAGTTCTTATTGTAATTGTCAGTAATCTTATTATGCTACCATTGTATACATCTGTCAAATAGGTTAAAACGGTAGTTTTCGACAAAACGGGAACCATTACACATGGAGTACCGATGTTGACGCGAATTTCGTTATTGTCAAGTGAAGGCTTTATTCCTTTCTACAAGCTCTTGGTGGTTCTTGGCGTTGCTGAATCCAACAGTGAACATCCTATTGGTTCTGGTAAGCAACTCAAAAAACTATATGAAATATGAATGAAATGACAACTCGAAACAAAAAACCGTCATTAAATTTTATGAAATACTTTAGCCATCGTCAAGTTCGTCAAAGCTGCAATCAAGACTGACTTAAGCGGAAAATGTGACGACTTCCAAACTGTTCCAGGCTGTGGACTGAAGGCAACAGTATCCCGTATTGATTCAATGATTAAAACCTTAGCCCTGACTGACAAAGTACAAAATTATAGAAACCTCATGCAGAAGTTTCCGTATGAAAACAATATTTGAAATCAGTTTTAAAATCAATATTTCGTAGGAAATAACTGAGATATATTTGTGAATTAGGGGTGGAAGCTGGCTGGTTGACCAAGTTAATGTTGACACATCTTTGCAAAGCAGCAATTTTGGCCACTTTAACACGAACACTGAGCCTCTGGTTGCGATTACTGACATCACCACAGATGAAAGTTTTCAGGTAAAACTAAGTGAATGATAATGAGATTAAAATACAATACAGAAAAGTCTAATCAACCCTTAATTTACTGCCAGGTGCTTGTTGGGAACCGTGAATGGATGAGACGGAACGGAATAAACGTAAACGAGGTAGTGGACAAAGCTATGATGGACCAAGAAGAACAAGGGCAGACTGTGGTATTGTGTGCTGTAAACGGTATAAAAATATACATTAGTATGCAAATTCAATTCAAAGTGCCTACCATGATCTTGATAACGATATCAACTGTTTTAGGAATACTCTGCGCGATGTTAGCAGTTGCTGATACAGTCAAGCCGGAAGCTTCTCTAGCTGTGTATACCCTGAAGAAGAGAGGAGTGAATGTTATTTTGTTGACAGGAGATAATAAGAAAACGGCTGCTGCTATTGCTCGACAAGTGGGAATCGGGAGGGTCTACGCTGAAGTACTACCGTCTCACAAAGTCGAAAAAATACGAAGACTCCAAGCTTTAGGGCACAAGGTAGCAATGGTTGGAGATGGAGTTAATGATTCCCCGGCTTTAGCACAGGCCGATGTTGGTATTGCAATCGCGTCAGGAACGGATGTAGCTGTTGAAGCTGCTGATGTTGTACTAATTAGGGTAAGAGCAATCTTAGTTTATTGAAAGAAATTGAGGACCTTTAAATTCCAAAGAGTTCACTGGATTCATTATTGTCAATCATTAATATCTATAGAATGATCTACTGGATGTGATCGGCTGTTTGGACCTAAGTCGGACCACTGTTCATAGAATTCGCTTGAATTTTGTGTTTGCTAGTGTTTACAATCTCGTTGGAATTCCTCTCGCCGCAGGAGTCTTCAGTCATTGGGGATTCATGCTTCAGGTAAACGCCAAAAATTAATTTCTTAAATTCATTCAAGCTGTTTATATGTTATTTAACTTCACTGAACTAATTTTTTGTTGCACAGCCATGGATGGGGTCAGCTGCGATGGCTTTAAGCTCCGTGTCGGTTGTATGCTCGTCACTTCTTTTAAAATTGTAAGTGCTTTTGTTTTACTTTTATAATTGTGCACATTTAAATCGATTTACAAAGTTTTTATCCGTGGCTAATTAACGCAGGTTTCGGAAGCCTACGAGAGAAAGTCTTACCACAACAGAGTACCTAAAAAGCGTTGATACTAGAAACAGCTACGGCAAAGATTTCGATACGGTTTCTGTTCACCGAGGATTGGATGATATGGGACCTCCTCCAGATATGTCTCGTATTTCTCGAGCAAGTAGTACGATTAGCAGGTGAGGAGGAGAATTTACTCCCCTGTTAAATTCTGGGCTTTCCTTTATGCTTTCAATGACTTAAATTGCTTGTATGAAGTGCACTTAAATTGTCAAACTCAGGTCAATTAGAAATTTACAGTTGGCGCATGATAATATTAATAAACCTTGTTTGTAGAATGTAGGAGCATGATCAAAGATCTAAATCTAACTGAATTGTAGGATTAACTCATAAGCTAATTACACAGTCTGCTTTAGCAAGGATTGGAGAAATAGTTCATTTACATATCATCACTAACAATTTCACGCTGAAATGAAATGTAGTGTGAAAGTGCGGACAATAAGCACACCTATTAGATTGAGATATCGTGTACATCAAATTGATGACATACTGCACGTCGGGGAATATCTGTAACTTTATATGTCTCTACGGGAGTAGTATAAAATCGGGGGAATGATAATCTGGCAATATTTTTTAACACAAGCACGATTTCGAATGGCTTGATCTCTACACGGAGATTGCGAATCAATTTTTTGAGATGTAACGCAAAATATGCGGAACGAGGGAAGATATTGAATGGAATGTTTTGGGAAAATGTCAGTGAAGTATTGGCAGCTTTGGGCAATCCGTTAGGGAATATTAAAGGTCATTATTACAACTAAAAATAATGTAGGAATGTCATCGTGACCTCAAACGAACTGCCAAAAGCTCAAATTATGAAGAACGGCAAGAAGAAAAGAAAGGAGGTCAGTCTTGATCAAAATGGACTCGATCGAATCGCTAGTTGCGATCCAAATGAAGACGTTTCTGACGAGCTGGAATTTTTAATAGCGTAAACATATGTTGAAGATTTCGAAAGAAAATTTAGAGAATTTATTTAATTTTAAGCAACAGATTTTAAAACTTACGACTAAAGCTAAAGTAAAAACAATAGCAGGACTTCGACTGACGCTAGTTGTAATTGGGAAAACATACGTTGTACGTGGTGCATATCATATTACATTTATTTTCGGTTTTGTTATTCTGGCAAGGAAAGTCGGATCTTGTGCAATCACCGACAGTTAACATTGAACAGCGATTATCATATTTTAAATAATCGAGTAGCATACCTACATAATATTACGCTTGATTATCTTTACCAAGATGATGTGGCTAATTTTTAAAAAAAATGAAAAGTTATAGCCAGCCCACGTCATAATGATGTCATGAATCATGAAGCATAATTGCACATACCTTAAGGTTAAGTGGTTTATTTTGCAAGCCAATCAGGTCTTAGTTTCACTCACAATCTCTGCCTTTTGTTAAAGTTTAAGGCTAATAGCCAAGTAATAATCGTTTTGTTTACTATGCAAATACAGTCGGCCATCGACTTTGAATTCTTCCTTCCTACGACGTTTGTAAAAAAAAAATAAGCTATAGGTTGTGGTGGAGGTATAATTAATTTGTTTTGCATTTGCATCTGCACTGATCCGCTAATTTGTTCCCTATCCTTTATGTCATACTTATTACCCAGATAATTGTAAAACATGTCCTGTTTCTGTTTGGTTATTGGAGGGAGGCAAGATACAGGAGTTGATAAAGCCTGATTAAAATGTTTTAATTGTTTTGTGAAGGATGGTTAATGAGGTGATTGGTAGAAGTCCAAGAAGTGGAAAGAAAAACATTCTGCTGGATAGTAGTGACGAGGCGAATGAAGTGGAGTTCATGCCAATGATATCGTATTCAGACAAACCACCGAAGCTAAATGACAAGCTCCTGTAAAACGTGGAAGCTTAAAGATGTACAAGCAACGCAATCCGCAATCGGTTACCAATTACTCGGTTAACGTTTTTTGATTTTAATTTTGTATTACTACTTATTCCTTTTGATAATTTGAATGTCATGACATGGACTGGTTTGGTTTTCAACGGTGCTCTATCGAATAATAAAATACTGAACCAAGAAAAATAATCTTGTCAATTGCCCTTTTTGTCCTTATTCAAATACCACTTCTTCATACATCATTTCAGTAAGTGTCACCTTTCAACGAAGCTAACCTTGCATAAATTGATAAATTGCATTCCAAGAGGATAGCGTAATGTGGTACATACTGATGATAGTGTTTTCCTGTCCCATTTTTTGTCATAGTCACATTCATGCATTGCATAATATCAATATAATGATTAATGATTGGAGAGTCTTATAAAACTTCCTTTGGATGCGTTCCTTATTATAGCAGTTTCATAGATAACAAACTTGTAATGTAGAGCGGTCAGAGTTTAGGGTTGCATGGACCTCTTGGTCCAGATTCTGAATGCAGCCCTTGGCGGAATTAGCATTATTTAAGGCCAATTAAAATTAGGGGGCAGATTATTGGGGAAAGCAGCTATAATAGGAAACCGGCTTGCTTGACAGATTACACAAAAAATCTTTATTTGAGGGTTGTCAATGTTCAGAAAAGAATTTCATGTAAGCTAGACACCAACACACATACAAACACTACCAGTCCACACGGAATGGATAAAAATAAAAAATGGGTTCAAGTTCAAAGGTCAAATGGAAAGAAATCCGCATGGAATGTGAGTCACTCTCCAGTATGAAAGGGAGAAAGTTGAGTCACCTCTTTTTGGTCTAGACTCTTCTAGAGGAAAAGGACAGGGAAAGTTTCACAGCTATTCTGTAGTACTCTGTAAGTCCATACTGCCCATGGCCCATACCTAGCTAAAGCCAAGATGTAAATTATTCCTATTTCCACAAACAAATTCACAACAACTCCTTGAAGGTTTAAAAAAAGGAATTGAAGGTTAGAAATGATGGAAATGTGAAAGTGGAAAGTGTAAATAAAATAGTGTAAAATAGGTAATGAAGAAAGCGTGAGAGAAAAGGAGAAAGTGCATAGGGTGAAGGGGGAGGACAAAGGAAGTAGTTTCTTCGGGTCTGACTGAACGGAGGTTGGAAGTTGGAAGATGTCTCTGGTCGAGAGATAGGAGGGTACAGAGTAGATTGATATCATAATCATAGTACAGCAATAGCATAGGTCCAAGTACAACTCACTTTGGACGGCAAATTCGGAATTTATAAAAATGTATTATTCTTTGATAGAGAGGCAGTTTGATTGAATCAATAACAATTAGCAGCCAGAGTCTGTCACCATCGTGTGTAGTCAGTCACTTCTCGGGCTTCTTCTCACGTCTCGTCCTCATTCATAATTGAACCGAACTCACACTTATACTTTGAAACAGACGACAAAGCAACAAGCCAGACAGTAGTACACACACACTGTACCACAGAAGAACATCGGAAGAGATACAAAATAAGAACAATGAGCTAAAAGTCTATGTAATCCCAACACCTTTCACTATGACAGAAGAAGTGACAGTTCAACTGCTTTGACATTTACACTCCACAGTCCACACTCCCTGAATAGTTGACAAATGAAGTTAGTCTGACCAGTACATCGTTCAGTATAGGAGTATGGAGTAGTGGACAATCAAATACCACCTCTGGATTTCCCAGTCGACATTTGTCACTTACCACAATACCTTCGTCATCTTATAATTACATTATGACACAAGATGCAAGGAATGTAGTAATAGGTAGTTCAAGTTAGGGGTCCGTGTCTTCGGTTTTAACGTTGAGATTAGTTCGTAGTCGGGTAGAAGTTATACGTGGTAGGTAGGGTTGAGGATCTTATTAGGATTGTTGTACGATTGTTATTGTGGTTTAGACTGTATGTACTTAGTTCTGTATTCCTGGCCCTTGACCTTGGGGGACTTGTGGCTTGTACAAACAAAAACACGATCTGTTAGCTGTAGTTAACGTATTTGGTTTAACTTTAAGTAAGATATTTAGAGACGAGTTGAACGTTAATCTTGTAAATTCCAACGGAGCCTGGCCTACTCCGTACCGAAACTGACTACTCATGCGGCAGAAGAACTGATTTTTATGACAGAACCGGAAGTTGAAGTTTGCCTTGGGAAGTAAAGTTTCAGTAGGTCCCATCGAAGTTGTCGTTATGTGCTTGATTCCAGTGATACATTAGGTAAGACGATAAATTGAAAATGGAGAATGATTTGGATGGTCTGGAATGGAATTGTTGGAGAAAGTCTGATTGATTTTTATTTTCTTATTCATTATTAGAAACGGGGAAACAATAATCAATAGAGATCTGACCTTTTTTCACTTGGATAATGTAAGGATGGAAAGGGCAAGCCAGTTATTAAAGAGAAGATGGACTGGTTGGAAGACTCAAATCTGGTGCTGTTAGTAGAAGAAACTGTTGACTAAGAGGAAATAAAAATTCGGATCTTTGGAAATCGAAATGGCCCAATCGCTCCAGTCAGGGAAACGATTCTTCTGTCGGGAATGGGTTTTTTCAAAGATCCTTCATTGTTTGGAGAACGTCCAGCGTCGTGGAGATGATGAAAACGCAGGTCGAACTGGCTTGGGAATTCTTATCCTCTCGGGACCTGGGGGAGGGAAGACGGCTGTATGTTCCGAATTGGTCACCCCTACTGTAGCACATGGAAAACAATTGACTCTGAGGAAAAGACTCCTGGCATACCACTTTTGTCAGTCTCATGATCTCAACACACTCTCAGTTGCTGAGTTCATTCTTCATGTAGTCCAGCAACTGAGCGGCTCCTCCCTTGTTACCGGTTATGCAGAAAAAGTTGAAAATGAAGATATTAGTCTGAAAGTCATCGCAGCTGACCCAGATGCAGCTTTGTAAGTCGACGGATGCTTTGATAGTTTTAAGACCACCGCAATCCCGATATATAACCAATGTTTTAATGTGTTGTAATATCTTTGACTTTTCAGCAAGAGACTTGTGGCATTTCCGCTTCTTGAAATAGACAGTCCCAAAGGCTCCTGTTTTCTCCTAGTGGACTCTGTTGATGAGTCCTGTATCACCTCGCATCCCTCTTCTTCATCCTCATATTCATCTTCATCCAGCAAAACGTCCGCTAGCAATACGATCGGGGAGTTACTTGGTAATAACTGTCACCTCTTACCTCCGTGGCTGGTACTCATCTGTACGGCAAGGAAGCAGAGTAAGTCCATTGCCAAGTTGTTCTCGGGCTTCCGAAAAATCAGTTTGGATGACTTAAGGAAGTCTCAGGTAAAGTTTAACAATTTTAACATGTTATTTAGATTTATTTAAAAAAAAAAATCAAGATTAAAGAAGAGGATTTTGAAGGAAAAAATTATTTTAAAATTGTTTAAACAGGTTATTCGGGATGTCCAACAGTACATCCTTTCACGTCTAGATCAAGATTACACATTAAGGCAACATATACGAAGGGAGACAGCGGAAATGCTGAATCAGTTACATATTAAAAGCAATGGCTGCTTTCTCTACTTGGAGAAAGTTTTGGACGGAATCTCAGAAAACTTCATCGTCTTGCGTGAAATTCGGGAAATACCTGGAACTCTTTATGGGCTCTACCTGTGGTTATGTCAACGACTTTTTACAAAGAAACAGTTTAGTAAAGTACAGCCAATACTTTGTGCTTTGCTGGCTTCCAGAAAACCCATGCAAGAAGATGATATATTTGTTTGTTTACGTACGCGGTTTACAACAATGTCGAAGGAAGACTTTGTTAAAAGAATGCACGTTCTTCGTCGAGTGCTGATTGTGTCTTCAGAAGGTCACCATATTCTTTTTCATCACAGCTTTTCGGAGTGGTTTTTAGACGTAAAATATTGCACCCAGAAATATTTATGTCAAGCTGCGGAAGGGCATTTAATGAAAGGGCTCGTTCTTTCCTCTCGAGCTTCCGAACTTGACACCGCTGAAGTTGCCGATTTAGCTTATCATCTACTCAATTCCAGCAAGTTTTTTAGTGATCCTAATCTTATTCCTGTATTCCTTCTTTCACTGGGAGTTAAAGTTCTTGGGATGGACTTTGAACTTCACGCTCACGACCCTAAAGTGCAAAAATTGTTATCAAGTTGCGGTGTTAAAAAAGATACACCTCTAGTTACCGATGTTACAGCTGCATCAAGTGAAACAGCCCGCAGACATGGATCTGAGACATGTCTTGATGAAGGTGGAGGTGAAGCTCCTTGTGAAAATCCAGAAGACGCTGCATTGTTGTCGGGCCCAAGTGAAGAACTAGTTGATCCAGACGCTGCAGCAAAAATTGGAATAATCGGAGACATGAATCAAGTTGACTACAACCATCGAACTCCACTTCATAATGCCGCAAATGATGGAAATCTTCCTGTTGTTGATCTCCTTATAACTCATGGTGCAACATTGGAAGCTACCGATCGTCACGGAAGAACACCTTTGAATTTAGCTGCTAGACAGGTATTACATCCACAATTATCTTTAAAATTGCTTTTATTGAAAATCACAGAATCCCATATAGCGTACGAATCCCCCGATTGTAAATTGACTTGACCCAATTGTTAACAGGGACATGAGGCAATTGTACGGGCCATGATTGAAGCAAAAGCAGATGTTAATCATGCCGATAACGATGGATGGACTCCTCTACGTTCTGCAGCATGGGCTGGGCATGTCGATGTTGTTGATATTTTACTAGAAAATGATGCGGAGGTTTGTGTGCTATATTTAATTGTGTAATTTACAAAACACTGACTGTAGATTTCCAGCTTGCTTAAAAATAAAGGATTAATTGTTGTTTAATACTATTGAATTAGGTGGACTTGACCGATGGAGACGGCCGAACCGCTTTAAGAGCAGCTGCTTGGGGTGGTCATGAAGAAGTTGTACTTAGCCTTTTGAAGGCTGGAGCGTCTCCCTCTCTGCCAGATAATGAAGGGAGAACTCCCTTAATTGCAGCGGCATACATGGGACACGCTGATATTGTGGATAAATTGTTGAATGCTGGAGCGGATGTGAACCATGCTGATTCGGATGGAAGGTTATATACTTTTGACTACCTATCTTTAAGCTAACCCACTGTTCTTGACATTTAAATCGATGCTTTGCATACAGAACGGCACTGTCTGTTGCTGCATTGTGCGTGGCAGCTAGTCAAGGGCACCTTAAAGTGGTCAACTTACTTTTGGAGAGAAATTCCGAAGTAGACCATCAAGATCGGGATGGGACCACCCCTCTTCTAGTTGCTGCGTTCGAAGGACACAAGTAAGTTTTTCAATTGAGTTTAAGCTTGAATGATTTTATTTATTTAACATTTCCCCCTTTCACTTTGTTTTACAGGGAAGTATGTGAACTTTTACTGGAGTTTGAAGCAGATGTAGATGCTGTAGACAAAGCTGGAAGGACACCACTTTGGGCCGCAGCGTCAATGGGCCACGCTGGTGTTTGTGAGCTTCTCCTGTTCTGGGGAGCTTATGTTGATCACATTGATGGAGAAGGAAGGACGGTTTTATCGGTGGCTGCAGCTCAGGTATGTATCTTAACCAGCAAATTTAAATGTATTCGTCTGAGCTTAACGTTCTAAAATAGCCGTCTGTTTTTTATTAGGGCAACGTCAGTGTTGTACGATTGCTATTGGCACGTGGCTTAGATGAAGGTCATCGAGATAACGCTGGGTGGACTCCATTGCATTATGCATCGTTCGAAGGCCATCAAGAAGTAACTGAAGTTTTAGTCGAAGCGGCAGCTAAAATCAACGAAATAGACAACGATGGAAAACATGCACTTGTGAGTAACCTTAAGTACTTCTGGTTTCTAATTTAATTACTTCTTCCTTTGCTTTATTACAACCCAGCGATTTCAACACGGCTAAATTTGTATTTGTATATCTTTTACTCTTGTATCATTTTCAGCTGCTTTCCTCTCAAGAGGGCCATATAAATGTGGTTGAATCGCTTTTGAATCTCGGAGCTGATATTAACCAACGATCTCATGATGGACGCACAGCCCTTCGTACAGCGGCAATTGAAGGTTATCGAGATGTGGTTCAGGTAATTTTTATAAAATGTAAAAAATACGTCTGTAATAAGAGTGTTCTTATTCTGAACTTAAATCAAATCAAACCCTCAAATTTGTTCCAACAGATTCTAGTACACAGAGGAGCTGACGTAAATTACCGCGATGCAGACGGCCGCAGTACACTGTACTTACTAGCACTCGAGAACAGAGCATCTATGGCCCAGTTTTTGATTCGTTGTGGTGCCGATGTTGAGGCTCGAGATCTTGAAGGCAGAACACCTTTGCATGTTAGTGCATGGCAGGGACACTTGGAAATGGTTGAGCTACTGGTCTCTGCGGGAGTAGAAGTTAATGCGGTTGATAATGACAGACGGACGCCTTTGCAGGTAACTGTTGCACATATTGCATTTAACAAATAATATGTTCTAGTTATTATAAGGTTAGACAGCTATCAGTTTATGCACATTCATGGGTGTTTTATATCTCATATTTATCCTGAACCTGGTCCAATAATTTAATTAAAATTATCTGTATACTTTCAACATATATTATATTTGCCTTAAATTAAAGTTGAATTGAAAATTAATTATTTTTAGAGTGCTAGTTGGCAAGGTCATTCGGGAATAGTACGATTGTTGTGTGAACGAGGCTCAAAAATTGATCACACATGTAATCAGGTAAAATACCTCATACAATAAAATTAGATTTCATTTAAGGTTGATTTCTTTAAAAATAGATTAATTCAATTTTGAATGCATCAATCATGTTTTCTGTAGGGAGCTACTGCACTGTGCATCGCAGCCCAAGAGGGTCATCTGGAATGTGTCAGAACTCTTTTAGAGTGGGGTGCAAATCCAGTTCACTCAGATAAAGTAAGTTATCCAAAATTAAGTATCTGTATAATGAACTGAAGCAATCCCAAACGAAAATTATAAATCCTGTAGAAATGAAAAAAATTGAATTGGGGGGAATAATTTGTATAATTTTGCGATGTTAAAGTTTGGTCGAACTCCTATCCGCGTTGCGATGAAGAGTGGTCATGTTTCAATTTCGAAATTGCTGGAAGAAATAGCCTTGGCCAGAAGTAAAACAAGTGAGCGACGCTACTAACCATACTTTCGAATGCGTATTTATTGTAAATGATACACTTCTTATTTTATTTTATTGTGAACATTTGTGGCATTTCTTTTAGTGCTGGCCAAAGGACTAAATGTATCAGAATGGGATGGTCAGAGAACAAGTGAGAGTTTTGATTCATGCAAACCGTCCAATGCTTCATTCAGCTCAGCAGGCTTCTATCGTTCATCGGATAATTCTATTAGTGGACATACAAATTCTTCTCAGTTGCCTCAGTCCACGACACCTGAGATAGATAAAAGAAGATCGGTCTCATCAACTGGTATTACTGGTGGCAACTCATCCACGAAATCTTTCAACTCTGAACAGGAGGGTTCTCCAAGTCTGTTTTCTGGTCAAGATCGCAAACCACAGTCAGAAGCAGTTGGTCAAGATCAGATCTCTAAAAACTATGGCTTATCGTTTACTCAGCAAGTTCAACAAATGTCGCGACTGAAAGCTCGTCCTGGAAGTCGACTTTTGTCTCCTCTTAAAGAGCCTCACAGTCCTATATACGCTTCCCCTCCTCAGTCTCCGTCTAGTGATAGCGTAAATGAAGATAGAGTCAGCCCTCATAATGTTTTTCCAAGTATAGCCAATTATACAGCAAACGAGTTCAGTTCAGACTTGTCTCGAGGGAATGTTTCAGGATCGCCTATTATAAGCAACGGCTGTGGACTTCAGTCCTTTGCCTTCAACAGGGTAAGACCACTTTAAGCTTTAAATATTATGTTGATCTATTGGTGGTTTGTAAAGAAGCTGGTATCCTTACTTAAAATATGTTTATTATTGTCATAGGATTCGCATATGAAGATAATATTAGGCAGTGGTTCCGAGAGCAATGGAAATAGCCGTAATTCTAGGAAGAATGGAATTGTCAATAGTTCAAACAGTGGTATTATTAGTGCAACCAGTGCGATTCGAAGTGGATTCACAGCTCTTAAAGCCGGCATGATGGAGGCAGCAAGTGGAAGGAAGAGTCAACACAATGATTCTCCACTAGTGTCAGCAGCCTCGATGGCTGTACCTAACTTAGTTCGAAAAAAACCTGCCAAGGGGGATGGTAACGGTAACAGTATACTTCCGTGGAAAAGGGAGACTCCACTATAACCGACATTTTCAAGTCAGCAATAAGTCAAGGAAGGATAACCACTACGTAAACAACTTGCTATGTAGATATTAACGGAAATACGATGATCAGAAAAAATACGGAAACAAAAAGGATATTTTCGGGTTAATCTAGAGCCTCCTATCACTCACTCAATCAGCGCTCAAAAATAACAAATATATATATAGTATGTTTCATCACTAATGTGTCTCTACAAGTAGACTTTACGCTTGCAGTCTTGTATGCGCTTTAGATTTAATTAGCCTAGATGCCAGCTACGTAATGTGCCAATTAGTTACGTTTGTTCTTGCACTCATCCCCCCACATACATCGTTTGTATCACCGGAGAGCTAAAAAACATCTTCATGAATTCCCAAAGATTGTGTGTCTAGCTTCTGAAAAGTACACCCGTATATATTTTAAGTTTTGTACACATTTTTGAAACCGGCCTCATATTGATATTATTGCCAGCTTTAGTTGATAACAAATACGAGTCCCTATTTACGGTATAAGTTAAATTTATACACACTTAAGCGAAATAGTCATGCTCATGCTTATCGCTCTGTTATTATTATTATAATATCATCATCACATTTAAAAACCATGTTTAGTGTTACCCTATTTGCATTTCGTTGTCGCCAGAAAAAAAAATATCTGGAGAAATGACGGTATACATATAATATAACGCGTTATCCCTGTCCAAAAAAAACAACCCTCCTCATGAATGGATAACCGTAGAAGAAGAGGCTAGTCAGTATCCTGATCTGATCATCACATTTGAAGTTCATTACAGTTACCAAATAACTATCCCTGCCATCATCATCATCATCAAGACAAAAATAACCATAACTGTGACAGTTACTTACATCATGTTAGACCCTTATCTTTACATTTACTTTCGTTGCCAATAAAGTCCTTCTTTGGAAAGTTTGCTTAAATAACAATCTTCTAACTTTTTGGAAACTTTGCCTTATTTCTTACAATCGTACATCATCAGATCTTACTATATTGTGGCCCGATGCATTTTTTTACAGCGACGACTACGTGCATGTCTCGATGCCTTTTTTATAGCGACAAGTGACAGCAACGATTATCTGATGTCTGGAAACGGTCTAATCTGGTCTGTCTGGCGTTTATAGTCTTCCCGTTATGCAAATTAAATTACGTGATTCCTGTAATCATTCTGTAGGGCTGCAGAAGGTATGGAATCCGAGTTAGAGTTTCATCATCTGAATTCATCTGTGTAAAATAATAGACTAGGAAATGCATGAGTACAGTTAGATCTTAGATTCTGCTTTCGCAATTAGCATTTTTTGTGCATCCATATATTCCATATATGATAGACATGGTAGTGAATAGTTGAGACTTGAGATGGGTCGTGTCCGAGAGAGTGAAGAAGAATCTGGGATGTTGGGAATTTGGAATGTATGACACGTTGACAGGAGTGCGGCAGGCAGGCGGTTTGGTTGGGTTGGTATAGATTTTATTTCATATTCCTAAATAACTAAATTTAGAGAGACATTAGACAGAATTATAAAGAGAGACCGGAGGGGGTTGTTGACTTTACCTACAAAATTGAGAGACCTTTCTCCAGGCACGGGTAGAAGGACACTGACTCATTAATAATATCAAATATAATCTATATGGAGTAGGACATAATGGATTAATGGATTATTAACTACACTTCCTTACTAACAGTACTTTACAGCAGACTCGGAAGGAGAAATAGATTCTTGTGTGTACTTAGCCTTCCCATTTAACTTCGTGTTTAACTGCAAGGAAAGAATACGTGGAACCTCGCTTAACTCGATCTCAGTAAACTGAAATACTTCACTGTCCGTTCTTCTCATCTTCTCAAGTAAATCGGTTGAGAATCGTCCGTATGGGACTTGTCACTTATCTCTGGAGCCGGTTAGGAAATGTGAAGTTGGCTTCTTGGATGTTGGATGGACATTGACCAACCGTCAAGAATTGAAAGCAACCACGAAAGCGAATTAAGCCAATCGATCCAATTTTTCCAGGATGCAGGAACTTCATAAAAGTAAGGGCTTCGGAATTCGGATTCACTCCTGTTTCGGAAATGTAATTATAAATGAGGTTGGGCTTTGTTTTGTTTCTTAATCATTTCTGACGCTGATTTTTTGTTTTACATTTCCAGGTAGTCAGCATCTAAAGTACATCAGTCTAGTCACCCTAATAGTTCAGAATGCGGCACTGGCCTTATCCATGCGGTATGCCCGAACGCGGCAGGGCCAGATGTTCATGTCTTCCACAGGTATTGACTAATGCTGGGCTTTTGAAGGTGGTGTTTTAATTGGGTTGGTGAATGTGGATTTGTTTGTTTAATTTAGCGGTGCTTAACTCTGAGATTGTAAAGCTGATAATCTGCCTCTATGCCGTGTTTCTGGAGAATGAGTCGGTGGAGAGATGGGCTGGGACTTTGAAGAATACGATAATTAATAACTTTTCCGACACACTTAAGGTCTGCATTCCTTCCATGGTTTATGTCGTCCAGAATAATCTGTTGTACGTTGCTGCTTCTCATCTTGATGCTGCTACTTATCAGGTATTTAATTGGAGGACTGACTTTTGTGTATTTGCATTTTTTGGATCTTATGTCTGTCATGGTATTGGAATTCGAAGAAGACGAAATGTATATAAACGATTTGTTTTGTTAGGTTACATATCAGTTAAAGATTCTCACGACGGCTATCTTCAGCATAGTTATCTTAAGGAGGAAGCTGATATCCACACAATGGCTTGCCCTCCTTTTGCTGGTTGTGGGTGTGATACTTGTACAACTAGCTCAGACTGATGTGAAATCCAGTCCTGCTAAAACCGAAGCTGGGGAGCAGAATAGAGTCATTGGATTTGTAGCTGCTATTGCCGCCTGCTGCTTATCTGGATTTGCTGGGATCTATTTCGAAAAGATCCTTAAAGGATCCAATATCTCTGTGTGGATGCGAAATGTTCAGCTATCGTTATGCTCAATCCCATTTGCGATCATCACTTGTTTGCTTAATGATGTAGCAGCCATAAGTGAGAAAGGATACTTTTATGGGTAAGAATTCTGAAGATACAAATTGCAAACCAAATCATCCCAAGTCATAATGTTGAATATTGTATTTACTGCGATATATTTTTATTTTCAACAGATATGACGCCTTCATCGTATACGTGGTTGTTCTTCAAGCTGGGGGTGGACTGGTAGTGGCTATGGTAGTAAAATATGCGGACAATATTCTTAAGGGATTCGCCACATCTCTAGCAATTGTTGTATCCTGTATTGCCTCTGTGATCTTCTTTGAGTTTCAAGTGACGGCACAGTTCTGCCTCGGAACTTCCGTAGTTATTGCCTCCATATTTTTATATGGATATCAGCCAACTCCAAAGGGAAAACCATCTTCCATGATTGCCAAAGTTTGATGTCCTCCAGTAGATCTTATTATGTATTTTAAGTACTTTTACCTAACGTAGTACTATTTATATCCAAACGTATTATTCGTTGATTTGTTCGTCTGCCTGAAAGGTATTGTAAATTTCGAATGTATAATTTAAGCAACGAAAACTCTATTTTCATACTTCCGTTTTATCCTCCATCACTGAGATACCTGGACTTTTCGCAAATAATTTTAGTTAATAGAAATTGGGGATTTTAAAAATTGGATAGTATTGTGAATGGTAGGCCAAACAAACAACAACCAATAAGCTCTTAACGTGTAATGAAATAAATCTCAAGTTCTGACCTCAAGGCTGTTTTATAAAAACTGTTATACTTTTATAAAACACATGAATACCTTTGCAGTCCCATAATATAGAAAAATGCACAATAATTATAATTTCCTCACCAAGAATTTTTAAAGAGCTGTTTCTAGTCGCAGAATTATTACTGGTAACCGCAATTGTTAAAATTGCTATTATGAGATACTGCATTGGCTTAATAATCCAAACCATACATTCTAAGCATCCGAATGCCAAAAACTAGTACCAACTTTCATAATTAGAATTAGCAAACTGTAAATAAAAAAATGAAATGATTGTAAACGACTTTCCTGTCGAGAAGCAAAGCAGATTATAAAACGCTCGCGTGTTTTCCTTTCAATCTACCTTAATCGATTGCAGATGAACTTAAAAAACTATCGCATAAGCCATTCCTTGTTGGCACCGACTGTTGGCAATGACAAATAGCATGCATAGACACACTACACTGCATATCATCATGAAAATAAAACGTAGTCGAGTCTCATGTTTTCTCAACTCTGTAATAATTGATAGCAAACAGATGACAAGAGCTAAATTCTTTTGTCATGCAAGCATTTATTTGAAACATTGAAAACTTCCGACTTCCTCTACTAGGACAATGAATCCAGGAAAATGTAACGTTTGTTACCCCCAATATTATCATTATTAGCATGCACATGACTCTCTGAGTTATTTTGCATGGAAATGGAATATTACACGAAATCATTCAGAATTCAGAGGATTCAGACTACCACACACTTGACTACAATGAATGAGTCAACAGAAAGTCCGTGGTCGATGTTTCTGTCTGATAGCTCTTTGCATTTGCGCTTCTTTATACCATGAATCCAACAAATCCGACTATCCAAGAATTCCTGTCTCCATCCGAAATTCAACTATCCGCAAGTGTTCAATCTCCCGTCTTCGGCTTTCTCTTAGTCTTCTGTGCTGGTCTGGAGTTCTTCTCACTGGAAACACACACATGCCTTACCAGCCAGACAGCAAACACCACCACCACCCTTTTTCCTGTAATAAACCTCACATCTGCATTTCACACGTCTACAGCATTCTTAAACCCTATAAACTCCAGATAAATAGATAACAATTACAACAATTTCTACCAAACGGTCTACGAACTATCGCCTTCTAAGAAGCCGTAATCTTGCAGTAGATATTCAGGTAGCAAAAAGCCCTTGAACCCGTTGTAACTTTCATAAGTAAACAAGATACATACACACACTCTTATACAAAACATCCATTCTAAGCTCCCTATCAGTTTTTTACTGTAGGGATTTTTTTTGTAATCTCCTGTCGGTAAAAAAGATCAGCTGGAGTTCTGGACATTTTCATTCATCGTAGATCGTAGGAAATTGCAATTTACATTAGTCTTGTACATTACAGACTCATGTAGTTGATATTGTAACTGTAGTCTATACTTAATCATACTCACCCTCTGGACTGAACCTCTGTGTTCAATTCCATATAGCACTAAGTTGCATACAACGAGCTAACCTTCTACAACTCTTAATACCCTTCAACAGATATTAAGTAGAATGTACTAAATGAATTTGCATAGTTTTCATTAAAAGCCTCAGAGCAGAGAGTCAACAAAAGTCACATTCATCCTCAAATATAAGTGGTTCTTTAAAATCGGAAATCAGAAGTCATAATCACAATCCTCCTAATCCAGCTTGACCATCAACACCACCATACCGTCGGTTCACTCTTCTGTTCTTATTAAATCCTCAAGTACATGGTGTAGCTGTATCGGTAGGCTTTATACGGTTTTTCATTGTGGTACCGAAACGGTAAAGGTTGTATTGCATCACTGGAGATTTTAACAACTTTTTAAAAGCATCATTACCAGAATTACGACATGGTTACAGAAATATTTAGCAAAGCCATCACACCCTCGAGCCATTTTACTATTTTAGCCAATGAAGCCTATACAAAATAATTGTGAACTGGAGGTTTATAACCAGGCCTGTTTGTGACTGATAAATGATAAGGAAGATAAACAGTACAATTAATTTTCCCTGTACATACAATTTGAGCGAATCAGAATATTATTGCTTTGATATGAATTTAGGTATTTGTGGAGAGTTGATTCCAGTTGATGAGGAATTTAATGTAGTTTCAGATAGCCTCAGCAGCATAAACATTACAAAGCCCTCATTTTTGATAAGGGAGTGTGTATGTGTGTATGTGTAAGATATAATAGGATTCATTAAAACTGAACTGAGTTGTCCAGCCAGGAAAGGGAGTTCTTATTGTTCCCATTGCTAAAATCAGATCACTATTAAACTCGATACCTCATGGCCGACAACGGGCAGAAGAATTGACTGAAGAGTTTTGTAAAGCACAACCTATTGTGTCCTCCATACAGTCCATCCATAACATAGGTACATGCAGAACAATATCTGTATGGAGAGGATTTAATGGATTGTAGTTAAAGGTCAACTAACTATCAAGCTATTGTGTGCAGGAGGGGTATATAATATATTAAGCTCATTAATTTATGAGTACATTGTATTCCTGCTGGACCGTAATGAGTTTATTTGTGCTTTCGTGACACAACCTTCCACAATCCATAGACACTTTTACAAAATTACATAATACGGTCAACGGTTCGATCTCCTCAGCCTGACTAATACAAAATTCCATTATCCATGTTCCATGTGGGGTTTCCAGTCAAGTTTCCAGTAGTTCTATGTATTTCGTACTTCCAAAGTGCTCAATGAATTAGTGCTGGTTCCACCCTGTCAAGCCTCTTTAAGTGTTACGAGATTAATAAAGACAAACCAACAAACAGACTCAACATCCACGAGTCAAGACTAATCACACTAACCTTCTTTCCTCTCTTCCTGTGCTCTGTTTAGTTATAATAGTTAAAAGTCATCCTCAAATACTAATCTAAGTAATCTGTCATATGTATGAACAAGGACGGATACTAAACTAAGCTTGTCTTGTTTATACTAAATTGTTTAAAAAAAAAGTTAACCATGGTGGACTGTTCATCTTGTACCAGGCCTTCAGTGAAGGTAATTCCTGTACCATTTTTTTTTTACAGAAATCATCACTTCAAAAACTTTTAAATCGTTTTTTCTATATCAAAAACACTATTATGCACTAATCTTAAGTTTCTTCCAGCTTACTCAAATACTATCAACTTACTTTCATAAGGAATGAAATGGACTATATAAAATATGCTGAATCTAACATTTTACAATGCATGTGAACATACCGTCCAAATATAAAAGATTCATTGATTGCTAAACCTTTTTAAATCCTTTAATTCTACTTATTCATCCTTCTATCGCCTTTCACACGATATTATACAAACGATTCAATTCAATCCATTCCACCTCGCAGTGAATACGAGACAGGCAGTTTACAGAAGACCTTAATATATGTTTGCGCAGTGAAATTATTATCAATATCCTCTTGAAAACACTTTATTTTCCCATTTGCATGTCAATGGTCTATGACTTTACACTTTAGACATTATATAGCGACATGCAGTCTACAATTTCTACACGAAGGTGAAAGGGCTAGTGGAAATGAATTGTCGAGGTTCAGCTGCATGGAAT
Organism: Desoria olivacea; assembly: GCA_034695115.1. Lineage (NCBI taxonomy): Eukaryota > Metazoa > Arthropoda > Collembola > Entomobryomorpha > Isotomidae > Desoria > Desoria olivacea. The sequence goes on along the minus strand of JAQFZA010000074.1, from coordinate 52,536 downwards.
CTTCAATTTCCTTGACTTGCATTCGATTTATACGAGCAGAAGTTAAAAGGTTATTTGATAAGATATCTTGCATACTAAGCAAGACCCGTAATTCACTGGTGGAATTGTAGATAAGATACCTTGTACTTCAAATTATCCATACACAGATCAGGATGAAGTTCAGACTGAGAAAGACATAAGATGAATGAATAAGGAGATGCAGTAGTTCGCATACAAGTAGTAAAATATTCATGAAGCTTAGTGCACCAAAATTCTAAGCATTTTCATAGACTGCAAATTGAGTATATCGAGATGTGCTGTGGGACTAAACACAATTTATGGTCTATATTTATGCATAGCATGAAACATCATGATGAAAAGGATGATTTCCTTGTACGTAGTTTTATATCATACAGATCACTATGAATCCCTGATCACCTCTACTTTATCCTGAGCTCATGAATACTGAATAATATCTGTACTACATTTGCATACGAAAGCATGATCATTTTATGTGCAAAACAAAATTTTATGGCTTTTTATTTACGAAAACGGCTACAATTCAATATCAACGAGAGCAGAAATCGTTCCTTGGAAACTCTTGAAATGTTGGAACTCTAAACTTTCTCGAGATAGGAATATCGTATTGGATTAACTTTGGCAAGAAGCACATACAAATATAAATAATACGTATAAAGATCTAAATTGGATGTCAGCTGTACATCATTACAAATTTAACATGTACAGCAAGCAGAGCTTTGTTTGTGCGAGTCTGTTACAGTTTTTTTTTTTATTAAATACTAAACCTAGATTCGGCATATTGATTTCAATGTTGATGAATAAGATATATAGAACATTACTCTACATTTTGAGTACAGAGAGTTAGATAACTTGAGAAAAACTTGAAAACGAAATCTGGTTTCAACTTCCATTCCTCTAAAGGAAAGAGTAAAGTATAGAGAATGACCACCACCCCCACCCAATATTCTCATTTATGATTTCAGACTCAGACATATAATTAATGAATCCTTTTATTATTAGAAGAGAAAAGTACAAATTCCCCTCTTCTATATTCAGATGCATTAGTTAATAACAAAGTTGTTTTCGTAATATGAAATGCTATGTTAAAGAGTGCATAGGGATTCCTTTTGATACACTTCTCTAAAGGTTAAGGTTCCACTTTATTTAATTCCACTCATATAAATGTTATGAGGAGTAGTAGAGTACTAGACTAGAGAGTTCTATTTACAACGCTTCCTGGCTTCCCCTTGTATTAATTCTTGTAATTCAACACTGATTTACACTTATCAGCAGCATTGCACATTGAACATTAGGACGATGGATGGGGATTGGGAACATATACAGAAACTTATGCAGTTGTTTAAAGAAACAGAAACGAATTTTTAACAGCTCTCTGAGTCTGAACCATGCATACATGCGTTTAGCGTTTACACTTTACAAGAAGGTGTTGGTTGAGGATTTAAGCTTTTTCTTTTTAAAATCATGAAGGGTGCTATGCTGTAATCCCTGCTCCTCATTTAATTGTATTTACGTTTGAAGTTAGAGAAGGCCTAGATTGAAGCCTAAGCCATTACAAGTTACGCAGGGAGGTCTAGATTTAACTGGGAAGCTTTTTATGGGTCTCTGTTGATTTTAGGGAACTTATTCCTTAAAGCGATTTCTCTCATTCCACGCTTCTCTGCCTTTGTAAATCTCGATCTCAATGAAACACTTAACTGACAATAGGATTCTGTTCATGTGGAATGTGGTATGTGGTGGTAGGTTGTATTGGGAATGCTGAATGGATAAGTTAGACGTGTAATTGTAAGTGTACCCGTTCACATGGATATTCAAGTGCATTGGTTGGTGACATGTTGAGTAGTTTTGTAGTTTGACCAGTTACTGAGTTTATTGTTGTTTCGTTCGTCTATGTGTCCCATCGCATCATGTGGATCCAGCTTTGGCAGCTAACGCTCGTGCTCATTTAGAGGTCTTGCCCGTCTTGTTTTATCCCCACACTAAAGTTTTTAAATGGATGAGATGATAAAGGCTCAGGTATTTTAATTTCATTTTGTGTATTGTTTTTTTTTTGGTTTTTGTGTACTTTTAAATTTGGTTTCCATGGTGTTCGTTTTTGTAGATGTGTCTGTAGGTTTATAAACAAAGTAAATACAGGAAGTTGTACGGGAAGTTTCTTTTTTTGGGGATTTAATATTTAATTTATTCTGAAATCTGCATGCAAATATTGATTGTGACATATGTGTGCACGGTAAGGATATTGTCATAATAGTTTTTTTCCTGTACTATCTGCAGATGGGGTTTCGGGGAGTGAGGACTTCAAAATTCAGACATGTTTTTGGTCAACCTGCCCGGAAGGAAGTGTCTTACGACAATATTAAAATCACAAGGAATGCACATGACTGCAATTTCTGTGCTGTGAATCCTAAGTTTTTGGCTGTCGTTACGGAAGTTGCCGGTGGAGGCTCATTTCTTGTACTACCTTTAGAAAAGGTAATGAATATATACATAAATGCGTATGAATTTTATTGTTGTTATATAGTTGATGTTGTTTTGAATTCGAAAGCATTTAAAAGTGCAAAGCTAAAATGAAACAAGAGTGTATTTTGTTTTGGGAACCTGTCACGGTTACCTATGCAAATATTCAGATTACAATCGTCATCAATTTTGTATGCTATCGAATTAATTAATTGTTACTAATAATTGATGAATTGCATGGGCTTGGTTGCATTTTTTCACAGCATGGAAGACTGGATCACCACAACACATTCAAAGTCACAGGCCACACCGGTCCAGTATTAGATATTAAATGGAACCCTTTTAACGACAACATAATTGCCTCTGCCTCGGATGATGCTACCATTAAAATATGGTACATTCCGGATGGTGGACTTACAAGTAATCTAAGTGAATGGCTAGTAGAGCTCGCAGGACATAAGCGTCGAGTTGGATTCGTAGAATGGCATCCCACTGCAGAAAATATACTTGCGAGTGTTGGGTTTGACTGTTCGGTAAATTTCCCTTAAACCTATTTCTATTCTGTGGGCCAGACATTTTATTACGATAAAAAGGACTAGATCTCAGTTTCCAACTTGTCTTCAGATCGTGTTGTGGCATGTGACGAAAGGAGAACCAATTAATGTCATTGACTGTCATCCAGACATTATCTACAGCATTGCATTTAACAGGGATGGCTCACAAATTGCAACTACCTGCAAAGACAAAAAATTGCGGATTATTGATCCTCGGACTGGTGCCGTCCTAAAAGTAAGATTAATAATACATTTGATATCGATTGATAATATTTGTGGTTTTAACTCGGACAACAAATTACTTGTTTTATTATTTCCGTTTACAGCAAGGACAATGCCACACCGGGACAAAAGCGAGCAAAGTGGTATTTTTGGGGGATACTGGACGCTTGTTGACAACCGGATTCGCTCGATACTCAGATAGACAATTTGCAGTATGGGATAGCCGAGATTTAGATAAACCTTTGGCAATTGAGGTGATCGACTCTTCATCTGGGGTAGTATTCCCTTTTTATGATCAGGATACTCGTCTTCTTTACTTAGCTGGCAAGGGAGATGGAAATATCAGATACTATGAATTGGTTGATCATGCACCTTGGGCACATTACCTTAGTCAATTTCTATCAGGCTGCCCGCAGGTAAAGATCTCATCAATTTTACTATGAAATTTGTATGATCCTGTTACAATTGGAAATCAAGACCCTTTTCTGGATTTTTATCTTTAGAGGGGTCTTGGCTGGATGCCGAAACGTGGATGCGATGTTTACCGATGTGAGATTGCAAGGTTTTATAAACTTCACGCAATTAAAGGATTATGTGAGCCTATCTCTATGATAGTCCCAAGAAAAGTAATTATGTCATTGATATTCCGCATGTACTTACTTCGTAGCAAATAAATTCCCATTATTAGTAATACTAATGTTTTTCCTGGTGTTTTCTAAAATATTGACTGCTCCACAGAGTGATCAATTTCAAGACGATCTCTTTCCCGATACTGCTGCCCCATCGCCTTCATTGAGTCCACAGGAGTGGATTAACGGAGTCAACAAGCCTCCTATTATGATTTCATTAAAGACTGGTACAATTAATGCCTTGTTACGTACATTACTATACGCTGCACTACTAATTAATGAGGATTCAACATATTCTTTGAATTAGGAGTCGTGATTAAAACCCACAAACCCGTACCGTTGAAGGAAATCGAAATGACTGGGCGGCCTGTGGATCGGAATAATGAAATGAAATTCGCCTTTTTGTCCCAAGAAACCAACCCTGATTATAGAAGTTTAGATGTAAGTAAAGCTTTATTATGGGAACAATGGAGATCCAGAGCTTATGAAGGCTGTATACAAAAAAATAGATATTTTAAAACTCGATGCATGAGGATAATATATTATGCGTACAAATACGTAATTAGGTAACCCTTGCAGAAGTATTATTCGGTATTCAAGATTTTATTTAGTCCCGTTAAAACCGAAGTTGAAGACATGGTATAAATATGATTCCTTGATATCGGGTTGGAATCATTGTTTGACCGCAGACTGCCGAACAGGTCATAAAATGGATAATTTACAAAAAACTGCGGCTTGTGAATTCTAAGTTCTCTCTACACAAACGAAATTCCGGGCTTCGTTGCTTGCGTATCAATCGCTTATCTATTTTTCTAGTTTACTAAAAAATTACTAACATCTAAAATAACCTTTCAATCCTCAAATATTTGTGTCAGCATGCGCCTCTATAATTGATGTATTTTTTAAAAACATTTTTAAACTGTTTATGTTCTGACAACAACAACCCGACTGATTTGCATGTTACAATAGAACTCTTAGTTTTGATGCATGATGGATTTGACAGCATGTGTGATTTGTATAGGATGTTGAAAGCACATCGGAGCAAGACTTAAGTGAGGACAATAGTGATGATGACATTGAGAATAATAATGAGGCAAAGGACGATGACGATTACGACAGCGGTGTGAATACGGATGTGAGCCTTGTGACCAACGCACCCGGCTCCCCCCTCCTACATCCGCTTCGGAGATCCCCATCCTCCAAGATCTTACAGATCATAAGCCTCCTTCGACAAGAAGCTTGCAAATATGACAGCATGGTATTTACTAACTGCTAATTCAAAGCTAATAACTTTTAATGCATTCGACGTTATTTCAGCAGGCGACATTCCTTAGGAGTTAAACTTTTTTTCATTTTTTATCAATTACTAACATTGGACGTACTTACATTTTTGCTGTCATTCTGTGAGCTTTGAGAATGCAATACAAATCAATCTTGCAGAAACGCTTTGTTTGACTTGTATAAGTTGCGAAAGTTGTATCGTTTAGTACAACTACTTATTATTTTTATTTTGCTGACACGATGTAAGGCTAAGATAGAGAATACTGAAAAAGAGAAGTCTCCTCCATAATTAGTACACCATGTAAAGCTATTTTTTTCGTGGACGAAGGTTGATTTCATGAAGGACCAAATGAGCTTAAGATCATTTGACATTGGTCTGCCATGGTCTCAAGTTATGTGTGTAGTAACCTAACCGCACGTGTCTATTACCCAATTCCAGCAGACGCGAGATAAGGACAACAACGAGAAATGGGAGAAGACGAAAATGAACCAAGCCGTGCAACAAAGGAAGGTTGCGTCAATCGTTTCGCAGCTTCAAACCCCAAATACGGGATCTGCGCCCAATTTAGCGATGCCACAAGCGAGTGCGTTAAAGCAGGAAAGCATTGACAAAGTGAAGAACATTCAGAATAATGCTGACCTTGTTACTTTTGATGACGTAATTTTAATACAAAAATACCATTTCCAAAGTCATAATGAGCTACAAAATGATAAGAGAAATTTGTTTACAAATGTTTTTAGTTCCGCGGTGGGTACATCCGCAAGTGTCTGGAAGTGGAACGATTGCAGATGATGATTGCTTTGAAAGACAAGAGGATCAAAGAGCTGGAGTCTTATATCGAAATCCTGGCAAATCCAAACTCACAGTAGTACTGGAGCACAAAATAAAACTAGTCGCCAAAAGTCTACTGCAATCCATTTTACCCACCTAACGCAATCATACAAATAATTACTCTTGAACAAAATACGCTTGGCATTCCTTTGACTTTTCAACGTTCAAATTGCATTAAATTGTAGCCACCAATTACACTGAACCGGAGTTTGGCAGCGTTTTTTAAGTGTCTTTAAACCTAGCTTTTAGAGCTTTTGTATTTGGTCATAATGTCTCGTAATTCGTGATACTAGAGTAAAAACCGTATGTATGCAATATTTAGAGCTATCAAATCAAAGGCAGAGCAATCTAAAAAAAACGCCAATGTACACAAATGCTTATAAGCCTATGAAATCATATTTTATTCAATATGAGTGAAAATAAATCATTCTCTCAATTTTAAACCCATTCTGATTTCTGGATAACACAATGAACTATTTACACATGCAAGTGCATCAATTTTTTTGGGTAATAAATAAGACAAAAAATTAACAAGGTATGTTATACAAAATTGAGTAGTTACAATTTCAAAATTCAATAGTTGAGATTTCACTGTTGACGTGCCCCTGGACCTGCAAATGCCAGCTCTTCCTCTGTTTCCATGCTCTTGACTACCAACTTTAAACAACCGATCTGAATTTCACTACCAACACAGATCGTGGCGCTACCCTCATGCTTCACCTTGAGAATGGCAGTGTTAGTAGCTTCTTGACAAGGACAGTCATATTCCTGCAATTTAAAATGTCTCTGTTAAATCGGTTGATCAACCAAAGTAATACTATTGAATTGAAAAGGTCAAGCAGAGTGCTTATCCTCCCTCACCTGGGCATGTTCATCAACAGCTGGTTGAATTCTAGGATTTCGAGCCTTCTCCACCAAGATTCCTCTTCGTTTATTGATCAGAGATTTTATGGCCTCTACGTCGTTTTTAGGCTGTTCATCCTTATTGATGACAGGTTTTAAACAATACAATACTGAATCAATTATGATTCCGTGGGGACTGTAGTTCAATATTTCCCAACGCATGTGAGACCGATCATAAAAAATCACAGCATGAAACCCGGACAGTCGCTTGCACCTCACAAATGCTCCTGGGTTGAAGGACGAGCTTCCTGGTTCTACGACATGGTCTGTCCCAAGAACAATTGATCGCGAGGAAAATTTCATTAATTTGGCCACGTTTAGACAGTAAAACTGAATGATGTTTTTAGCGATCGGCCGAGGACGTGGGGCAGTTGTCGACCTCTACAATTGAATAAACCAAAACAATAAAGCAACACTTAACTATTTGCTGTTTTATAAACAGGATAATAATTTATATTCAGTACCTTAGCAGTCAGCGTAACTCGAGGTCCAGTAGCATTAACAGTAGACTGGGCCATAGATTTCCATAACGAGTCTACATCTTCAAGCTTTTGAGCTGCTAATTCATAAACTTGTTCCTTCTCGAGGCTTTTCAAAAATATCATTCGACGCTCTTCTTTCTTGCTCACAACTTCCGCAGCTTCAAGAAGCGAGTCGATACCTGTCATATCAAGACTCCAACTTTTGTCTTCAGATTCTTTTCCAATATCACAGCTTTCGCTTTCAGGTTGATCTCTCGTTATACTACTGCTACAGTGTGCTACAGGCGAAGGTGCTAAAAATCATTATGATTCATGTTCAAAAGCTGTTAAGTAGTTCAACTTTTGTATGTCGTTTACGTGCTAACACAATGACTGACCTTGGATATGTTTTTCCTCAGTCTTATCTCCAAGTTTGTTAATAGAACCTAACAATTTATTTTCTTCTTCATCCAACAAAGTGTGTTTTTCACCTGCCAATGTTGACGGTTGATCAAAAGACAGAGGATTAGCTGTGTCTTCGTAAAATTGTACATTCCCATTTTCATAGCACTTAAAAAGTTGCCGTTTCCTGTCTATTGCAACCCGATCCTCTTCGGTTAACAACTATGGTAACGGAAAAAGGGACCACAAAACAATCAAATTAGAAAAATTTACGTCAAACAACAAATAAGAGAACAAGAAATACATCAACGTGTTTAATGAAACGGTGACTTTGGTGTGGGAATCAAATTTGAAATTTCCACACCCAGGTTCTGGTTCAAAAATATACACAAAATAAGAATCGATATAGGTAAAACATACCTCGCCATCATCAGCGCTATGATATCCTTTCACAGCATCAGCGTTTATCACGTAGTTCCCACATCCATCCGGCGCGGCATACTGTATATAAACCAAGTCATCATAAATTAGTGATAAGGACATGCCTATTTAAATTTTAATCTAGCAACAATAAGAATGCCTTACAGGAACTGCCAATGTAACGGGAGCTTTTGATGAAAACGGAGGGTGCTTCCGAGCGCACTTTTTCATGAAATTCAAAACAACCGAAGAACGGTCAATTTGTTGATGGGTCAGGTCCCAAATTCTAACTCGTTGCGAAAGTTGCCAGGACTTTAATTCCTTTGATTCCAAGAATGGCTCAACATGTAAGGGACACATCCACAATCCCACCGGTGGAGAAGTGAGAGGTGGATTCAGACAATCAAAATGGAAAAGCTTAGGGCAGTAATCGCATTGCAGCAACGGAGCTAGCCTGCACGACCTTAAAACAATAGGGTTTTAACGGTTTCCAGCAGAATTTATTTCAACTAACCTTTCCAATTTAAATTACAATTATAAAGAAACGTAAACTTACTTTGTACAATTGAAACAGACACTAATTGGTACGGGCACTTTATAATTCTCGAGATCAACTATTGGAGGCTTCGGCTTACCCCCACCGGGCTTCTTGATCTGACTTCTACTAGTTCCTGAAGACCAAGTTGTATTTATAGCACAGGAAGTTTCAAGATTTTTTATTAGCCATCTTGAAATTGTATATTGTATATTGAATTTTTATAACACTAGTAATGTGCATTTGTACCTGGAAATTGATACTGATTCAAGTGGAAACTTTGCGGAATCTCAAAAGGTGTAGGGTTAAAAGTCTTTGCAGTTGCAATTGCTTTGATGAAAACATTAGCAATTTTATTAGCCACTCCATCAGGTTCACGCGTTTCCTCATCATCATCCTTCTCATTTGTTTCCATCAACTCTTCAGTTTCAAGAATTTCCTCAACTTCAACTTTCACCACCACTGCAATATCCGGTTTCCGATGCCTTTGCCTCCCTAATTCTGGCTCATGCGGCGTGTTGTCCAAATCCATCATTTCTGGCTCAGCTAATGACTAAAAAAAGAAGTGAGATATTAAATACGAAGGCGTAGAGAAACAGCAAACAATGATAATGATGCGAGCTTACTTCCTTGTTCCGACAGCATCGACACTTCCATTCCAGATCCTTTGCGATTTCCTCATCCAGTGGGGGCTCATCACAGACCGGGTGGTAGCAGACGGAACATGAATTACATGTCAGTAAAATCTCACCTGGGTCCCCACATCCTTCACAGAAGGACTCCTTTGCATGAGAACGATTGTTCTTTTTCGAGCCTCCTGATTTATCCTGTTTGTTTTTGCCACTCGAGTCCTGATTTCCGTAAGTTGGAGGCGCCGTCATAGCCATTATCGCCTATGGATATATGTAGTAGAGTAAGTGAAACAGAGTAAATAAACCGAGAAGCTATCATCACAATGTCATTGGAAAGATAATTATTACTAAGGTAATAGACACTTACAGCCATGATACCATGTTCCCCCCCGGTGTAATTCATCGTTAGTTTCACTAATAATACACTTCCCGCTAACTTAGTGTGACAATGACTATCCAAGCTTCGTTTCAGAGGTCTCCGAAATTGAAATCCGACTTGTAATAAACATCAGACGGTCGTATTCTGAGACTCTAATAAGCAGTTGAAAAAATTCAGAAACTTTAGCCGGCCCCAGTAAACAATCTGCCAACCCAACTGCAAATCTGATCCACCGTCAGTAGCCTAGAGAAGAACAACAGTTATTAGTAAAGTTTACAAAAGATTAAATAAACCAACTCGTCTCCAACAAGTCTATACAGCGAGTTCTTTTTCAACACCGTATAGACAGTTCCTCCTTCCACGGTACCTTAGGTAACTTTTCCTTCAATTCTAGCCTTAATATTTTATGATTATGGGATGAGTGAATGACTGACGAAGAAAAATGTAAGATTTATGTCACATGCATGTGAATTAAAATGATGAGCTGAAGTATACGACGCAATAAGTGCACAGTTCACAGTTGACGGTGTCACCAATTCCCAATTACAAATTATGAATTTACAATCACCAATACATTACCACTACAATGGACACATAGACATGAACATTAAAATACTCACCAACTCAATGTAATACGTGATAAGGATGATTGATGATTCCACAGTCAGTCCAAGTCCAATTTTCAGCGTCGAGATCCTCCAAACAACCCCAACAGAGCTTGACGTAGAAAGAAAAATGAGCTCCCACCATGCACTGTTTTATATCCCCCTTCACCCTTGAAACTTCAGCCTAACCTTCAACCTAAGATGAAATGCCAGGAGGCAGGAAAACGCAAGTCTCGTCACCCTTTCCACAAACTGCAAACTTCAATGGTCCAATTAAGCTAAATATACTGGAATTTTTAAGAGTTCTGATAACAAACCACACTTCCCTCGACGGAAGACCGATAATAGAATTTACATTACAAGAAATGTACGGCACCCACCGAAATGTAGAGAAGATCCTTCTACACACATTCACATACAAGAGAGGAATGTTTAAATTTCCACAAGTCAAAGTTCCAATGTATCTGCCGCCGAATACAGTTCGTAACTCCCGGGCTACCTTCTTCAGCATAGAAGAAGTGGAGGAGAAGTAGAAAAGCGGGGACAAAGGGCCGGCCTTCTTGTCAGTGGCTACCCAATCGGGAATGTGGCAGAATGTAGCATCCTTCCCTATCATTTGTATTCCACATTCAAACGACGCCAACAACGCTCCATCCGAATCCAAACGTTCAGAGAGTTAGTACAAACAATGACAACAACTGACATCCTGTTCCCATTAACTTTAAGCTTTTTAAAAGTCTTTATTGAATTATTTATTATCCAGGAGGTTCAATTTACAACATGGGGAAGGAAAGCGGGTGGAATGACGGAAATTATTAATGCCTGACTGCTTTCAAATGTCTAGATATGTATAAGTAAGCCATTTAAAGATAATGCATAAGATTCCAGCCTTTTCTTGCACTTAACACATAACATGTACCACGAAGTTACAGACTTATGGAATAAAGCAGGGAATAGTAGGGAATTATCTTTTTCATTATTACTCTTTTAAATCTAAATGTCTTATTAGGTCCATATAGACTATTGAAGTATCATCTAGAGTCCTAATGGCAAGTTGATGACAAACAACAGTTAACATTGAATGACACAGTTTATCGCTACACAGGATTATTCTGTGGTGCGACTGATTGAGAGATTCAGTCGCTTACTATATCCTATCGTATGTTTTTTTTAATTTGCATTAGAAATCCGGTGGGCAGTTATTCTATATTGCTACAACACATAGGTATATTATGGGCTTTTTTTTCGAATGGGAAGGGAGGGGGGGGGGGATTCGTGGTGTCCGACTTCAATTTTATAGAGCCTGCAGTCCACCGTTGTAAGCGTAGTCCGCTTTGTTGTGCATTATTAGCCGGTTGTCCACAAAGTAGAATGAGTCAGACCGTGTTTCGAAAGGTGAGACAATCATTTCATTTGCTGGCAAGTGGAAATAAGGGTATTTTCAATTAAGAAGGACTACGAATTTGTCCCGATATAATTTCATGTGCCATAAACATTAATGAGACTTACTTAGCTCTTTGGAAAGTGGTGGAAATTCGTAAATGTGTTCACATGTGTTGCGACTGTGAGGAATGCAAAAGCCAAATTCGAAGTCAAATGTCTTCAGAAGTTTCTCACGAAAGAAATGTCTTTCAATCATTCTGAAATTCTCCACGGGCTTTGTTCCCACCGTAAACTCCACCCTGTTATAGGAAATACGGAATTAGTAAATGTATGTCACTTGATACTGAACAGATTGATGGTAATTTTTACTGTTCCATTTTTGATTATGCATATTTCTTAGTTTTAATCAGTGTAGTAAACATGGTTACGGCTGAGGCTCGGCCGTAACCATCTTTACTACACTGGTTTTAATTAACGCCATCAAGAATTCAAAGTTCATAACCAAAATGCATTGCTATGTATTGAAAGCTGTCAACAAAGAGTTTAATAATATCCTTACGGATATTTGTGGAATATCATGTTCATATTATTTGCCATGTGCGGCTTTTCTTTTCTAGCTTCTAAAAATAATATCGTGGTGAAAGTTAGTATAACAAATTCGGAAAATCCTTTTTTACCCGGTGGTCAAAGCGAATTAAGACGCATCACCACCTTTACTGTACCACATTCATATTAGAGGGGTTTCAAAATTATACTCACGTTGCTCCAACAATCTTGAGCCTCAGAAACTGTGGCGTGAACTGGTACCGAACAAATCTTCCAGCGTTGGGATCTTGGTCCTCTTCGCTTTCCTGTGCCTCCCCCACATCTGTCAATGACAATGATGATAACAACACAGCATCTACTATATAATAAGTAATTTTCCGAAACTGAAAGTTATTAATTCATTACTTCATTTCCTATATATATGACTAGAATAAATAGAAATATATAGTGTTCAAAACGTTTAATTGATGTATTACGCTCAAGGTCCCTTTAGCTTTGGATTCTTTGTATTTTTTCATTAACGATTAAAGGGACCTTGATGACACCCTCAAACTGAAGTAATCTCCATCAAAATGCAAATGACCACTCTCAAAGTGTTCCAGAATTAAGGAAATATGCCATCAATAATGCATCATTGATAAAAATTAGGGGAAAACAATAGAGAAGTTTCATTCGTCTGTACTCACCAGTTGGCTTTGCTATTTCGAAGAGGACCGTGTTCGTCTCCATGTCTCGTATTTTGAACCTCGTGAAGTCAATTTCGTATACATTTTCTTCTGGTTTGCACAAATAAGCTAGAAAAGGCAGATTTAAGTCCAAACATATTACAATTTGTCTTATTTTGGGTTTTTGATTTTGAGGCCTAAAGCTTGATCCAATATACAATTTCAATATAATCAAGTGTCATTCGCCAGTCGACCTTGTGCTAAAGTAAAACTCATGCATATTTATTGGATTTTGTGTTGAAAGGAAGTAGTCTAATTATCTGATGCATATGCATAAGAACAAGCGTTGATTTGAAACTTGGCAGATCCATGACAATGGAAGCGTCTGAATATTTAAAATCATAAATCTCTCCTTCAAATGGATGACTATATAGATAAGGACTATGTCTGTTAATATATTTACTTTGTTAATAGACAATTAAATAATTGAAAGTGCTAGTAATTCCTGATTTAACAAACTTTGTTGGGCTTAATAGCTCCTTCTTTGGCATTAGTGTCGTTTCTTTGCACACAAGCAGCCATGCATAGAACTGGTTAAATTTTCACATTACAATGAATTATAAGGCTATTTCTTATTTCATCGCCGAGACCTTGACGAACAATTTTGCCAAATTGTATGTGAACTCCCTTTGCGATCCTTTTTTTTTACTATCTGTATAATATAAAGTTACCTACTAAATATATTTAAGTAATAGCTCTTAATCACTTACTTTCGGTGATTTTGTTGAGTCGAAGAACTTCATCTGGGGTAATGAACTCCTTTTTCAGGAGTTGTTCCTCTGTTTAGAAGTTGAAAGAAAGAATCGATTAGTTTTGATGTCAAATGTCTATATCTGAAATGATTGGATCATCGATTGATGATTTATTTATTATATGACCAACACGAACTGTTTGCAGAAGGTGAATTCTAGCATTCATTCTTAAGCCTTGCAAATTTGAAGGTTACGCAAGTCTGTTGTGTACGTTATTGATAACTTGTTTAAGTGGATTACCTGTGACAACTGACTCCGTCTTTGTTTTAGATTGTCGATAAAAGTTCTCACTGGACTTCGCCACAACACTCGTCATCTTTGGCTTTGGTTTTGGTAGATTTAAATCTTATCCAAATTAAAGGTTCAACCTTATCACATACAATTTATATACAGGCTCAATATGTAATTTAACAATAGGGCTGGTTCCAAGACTTAAAAAAATCCAAATTTGAACCTTTACTTTTTATAGCATTCATTAGCCTATTCGACTTCACTGATTTTGATTTCGAGTTGATGTTGATGAGTTTGTATGTAGCTTCACTCAATCAGTCTTCTGCACCGATCTGGTCTTACGTGTTTCACAGATGCTTCCTTACTCTTCCGCTTTTAAGGACCTATAAATATATAATCCGAAATTTTGTCAACCCACTCAAAGTTGTAGCTGCTAAAGCAGATAGTTACTATGTATTCTTCTTTAACGCTGTGTGCAAATGACATGGAAATTTAAAAAACGAGGAATGAGGAAATCGAGATTTTAAAAGATTAGTTGACACTGGTGGATAGAATAAGTTGCTAATCGAAAACGGAAACAAAGAGTCCTCCCTTATTCGTATGTCAATATTCTTTCTAACCCTTTGAGACTTTGAGTGCTACATTGAGAATGAGACAAGTAGCTACAGCTTACAATTCACTCAGGTAAATCTCTAAATCTCACTTCCCCCGTTGCAAGTTGCAACTAATCCTTTTCTTAGCTTTTAAAGATAATATTAGTAGAATGTCATTTAGTGATGTTGGATGTGGCCTTGTTCTCAAATCCTGACTTTGATCGTTTTACAACGAGCGGTATTACTTTGCAGTTTATTCTTTTTTACCATGTATCTTTATGCTGAATTGAAGGACGATTCAGAGAATGCACTTTTAAACCTATTTTTTGAAACGATGATCCCTATCTGTATATATATGAGTCTACCTTGATAATGTAAAGTGGAGGAAAAGTCCTCTGATCTTGGAACGCCAATATTAATATCCGAACTTCCAACCTTTGTTTTGATACTATACTTTGTAAAGTGGTAAAATGTAATACTTCGTAGGAACTTGACTCACAAAGGATCAAAGTCAAAAGTTAGGCAGAGACTAAATCCAAATGTTATGAGGGTTAACTGAATGAGAGATATTACGTGTCTAATCTAAGAGGCAAATAAATATATGACCAGGTCGAAGCTGATAGGCAGTGCTATGTATTTATTTATGCTTTGTATATATCTTCTACGAGCCTGCATGGGTGACCAAGGATTACTGATAAGTGGTAGCTGTACTGTGTACCTCTAAATGGTATATACGTCGTCCATATCTAGTTTCTTAATAGATTTGATAATGTATAATGAAACGGAAGCACTATGGAAACTAGGAGAGACAACAAAGAGAAGGAATGAAAGAAGTCGATGGCTGTTGTATACCGACGAGTCTGAGAAGCTGAACTTCTGACAACTCCCCAAAATGACTTAATAAGAATTTGCCTAAACTTGTGTACCATTAATGGAGAATTTTGTGGGCTAGATTGGCGTAGTAAGTAATTATTAGAATGCTAGAGAGGTGTGTATAAGGGGCAGTGGTTACCTTTACGTCTAGGATGGTATGCAAGGACTGAGAAGTTCCTATCATTGGTTTTTCCTGCTCTCTACCACCACAGCATGTTTAAATAATTGATATATGTGTCCCACACAACCCTTGAATACAAATATTATTTCCAACGCAGTCTCCGGCTCTTCCTTTTTGGTAAAAGTGGGTTTTACCCGAATCCAACGACCCCGACCCATACCGATTTTTCCGAAGGCTGATTCCCTAAATTCCATTCAGGAATCTGAAAACGCAAGCGCTGATAAAGTATTATAATTCTAAGCCCATGTTCCTAATGAAGATTCTGACAGGCTCCTCGGCCTTCGAGAGGAAGTAGTCCACTACCCAAAGTGCTTCCCAAGTCTTAAGGGGACGTCTTTAAAGGAAATGTAAACATGAAGGGTACAACAAATTCCGAAAGCGATCATCTCAAAATGTAAAATTCTACATTAAAGTGGAAGGTTATGCGAATAATAAGAAGTCACCTCTACCAATCCATTATTCACAAATCGATAGAACAGGTAGATGCCTAGGCACGTCACGAACCTTCAACACTCTTAGGCCATAGACAGTAAGGAACAGTTACCCCGGCTTCTTTAGACTCTCGCTTCAAATCAAAAGCTTCACATTTTCCAATGACCCTGTCCCTGTACGTCTCATAAAATGATGATGTATGATTTTAGATTTGGATGAACAAGAAATTCATTCTGTGATTTCAGATAAGAGGGAAGTTGAGACGTTCACTTTCATTCAAGATTTCAAGATTCGGGGGAGAAGTGAGATCTAATAGTTTAATCATTCTATTCTACTCAATCCTTTTCTCTATTTAAAGGTGTCTATCTAGAGTAGCCACGTAGTTAGGATTTTCGGTTTCTTCTTATCTATTCTTGGCTTACAATTATTAGTAGTGAATGCTCCAGCTCTTATAAGACCACCTAGGTTTAAATAGGACATATCTCGTATCATTCGATCATCATGTCCGGACAAGTTAATGAATTAATTAGGGAATTACAAATAGTTTTGAACGGTATTGGTATGGATGACATTGATTGAGTGTAGGATTTCCAAAGTGAGTAGGAAGGAAGCACCAGGCCCAGAAAATACGACTAGTCGACCTCTACAAGAGGCAGTTAACATCGACGAATTAAGACTTGGAAGGATGGGGGAGCGAGAAGATGTTGGACTCTTGAACAGACTTCTCTGAGAGAGGGAAAGTGTGTGTGTTAAAATATTACATTCGTGATTGAGACTTTGAGACTTGAGAGTGTGAATGCAAATTGTGGAGTGTAAATGAAGAAGGGTGGCCTTACGGGGTGAGGAGAGACTGAATTCTGCCAGGTTAGACTGGCGGTGGTGGTGGTGGTAAATTGTTAAGAACCCCGGCAGAGGAGGCGTGGTCACGGCCTCTCACTGTACCTGCGTCCCTTCTCTTTCGCTGCCGTGGTTGGTGCCTGTCTGCAATGCAATGTGGTGGTATAGACTACACACTTTATTACACAGCCAGCTAGGAAGTACATACGAGCAGGCAGGACATTACATCTCTCGCCCAAGTCTGTTGGATTCGGATCTTAAATGGACCTCTCCTGATTGATACTACTCCTCATCTTCTCACTCACTCAGTCAGCCCTCCTCACTCACACACATTTACCAGCCACTGAAGAAGAGTTAGCGCTTATCATCCCACAAAGATTCTCTTATCTCCCTCCGCCGCCGACCAACATCTCTCTATCTCCGCGGACCCTTCCTGCTCGTGTCAACTCCTACAGTAACTCTGTCCTCTCCTACTTTCTCTCACACACGAATTTCCTATTTGTAGTATCAAGTTAAGTCTCCTCCAGTGATTACGGCTCTGTCTGGAAAAGCAGGGCATTTGAAGTCAGTGACTCCCGTCGCCCTTTTATACAGACAGACAGACAGAAGACACATCGTCCATACAGATCAAGTGCCAATCAGGGAACCATTTCCCCTTGAGTTGTGAATTGCATTGCAGTCGAGGTGAGGCTAGTCTGCTGGGTGTGTGTGGCAGTCTCCTCGGTCTCTGCATCAGATTGCACGTCTCTCGGATCACTGGACAAGTGAGGAGAGGCAGAAGAAGACGAAGAATTAGAAGTTGGATTAGGAGGAAGTTACAACACGCTGCGATAGTCGTTTCCGTCGACATTTCTAAGAAGACAGCCCGAAAAGTGGAAAGGAAGGCTTGCCTAAAGGTCAAGCCATGAAGTCAGCTCATTTGAAGGGGGGAAAGGGTCAACGACCCAATCAGAGCAAGTGAGTTCCGTCGGATGGGTTTCTAAACTTTTTTGTGTTGTTATTTTTATCATTGAAGAGTCCAAGGGTCGGTTGGGACGTTTAGATGTCAAAGAATCAGAATCTTTAATCTATTTATCTTAATCTACATCAGGCATAGAAGTTTTCGATATCCTCTGTGATGACTAATTTAATCTGGTCTGGAGACGTGAACAATGTTATCAGTATTTGTGATCCCCTCCTTGTGTGTTTGGGGACTTTGGTATATATGAATGATTGCTAATGTGCATTTCTATTTGTTCGTTATTTAGGGTGGACGGAAAGAAGTCGGAGGGTGATGCATACTTTATGTACAACATGGCAATTCTGGTCGGATGCCCTTGTGAGGTCACCGTCAGGGATGGGAGGAAGTATGATGGCATTTTCGCTGCTTATGCTGCTGATAGACGTGAACTTATGATCGAAGCTGCTCATCGAATACCGGACGAAGGTGAAGATGATGAGGCTCCTATTACTGAGCATTACGATGTCCTGGTCATCCCCACCGATAAGGTAACTACTGTGGTTAAGTGGTTGCCATTGATGATGTCAGTATTGATGCATGTAGGTTGAATAATAAGGTGTCAGTACACAGTAAACAACCAGAATTATTCAAAACAGGACATTTTTACATGCACAACCAATAAGAAAGGTATCCACATTTCCATAGGTCCGGTAGTTCTATTTAAAAAATAGGTAATCCTTTTCTATGAGGTATGGTTTCTAAGAAGAAGTGCTTGGAAATGTATAGTTGAAATAGTACAATATATCTATCTAAACAGCTAGCTGGACTGGAAGAGTTCTGGAATTTAAAATGTTGTATTAATATATCTTTTTGTCACCCCTTATTTCATTTTGAAATAGGATTAAAAGATAGGAATAGGAAAGGATTATTATAAAGGGTTGTATTCTGAGTTTTTGTAAAACAAGTGCAACTCCGTAGTCAGTAGTTCAGTAGTCTTTATTAGTGAAGGTTTGGTTGAGAGGACAAATTACATACATATTCTATTATCACTTATCACATAACAATATTAGAAACAAATATATTGCATTTTTATGTGAAAAGGGGGCCCTCGACTCTCGAGTAGACAAAATGACAAAGCATTATTCATCTCACTAAAAACGTTCACAGTCTGTTTGCTTCTCAATTGTAAATTATCAGGTTGAGGTTTTTTTTTCGAAACGTCGAAAGTTTAAAATTGGTATCGATTTCACCAAACTTGCTAAGAGACCGCACAGGAACTTTTTGAAACTCGTCTCTAAGGTTTGTATTTGTAACTCAGGCCCAGGGCTTCTCAGGTTTAAGCTGTATCACCGATTGGAAAAGTGTTTTTAATAATTTTTGTGGCTCAGGTATAGTTTTGGTCTAATACATATATCATCTAAATTTTGTTAGATGCTGTCAACAAGATTCAAAAGTGTTGATGTGAACTATGCTACCAGGGATTTTGCCACTGACCAGGCAATATCTGCAGCCCGTAACATCAGTCAACGAGACAAAGAACTAACACCCTGGGATGGAGCTGATGGGGTCTCGGATGAGGATCTATCCCTGGAAGTTGGAGTTGGAGTTGGAGTGAGTTAATTGGGTTAAATAAAATCAATAAAGTGGAATTAATGTTCGGTAACACTGAATGCGTTGATTTCTTAGGAAAATGGCTGGGAAGCTAAGGATATGTTCAAGAAAAACGAAGAAAAGTATGGAGTGACCTCGTCCTACAAAAATGACTTGGCTGGATATACAACCCAGCTTGATAAATCGGACGTCGATTCTTTCAAGAGGCATGAGCAACAAGCCTCACAGGTTGCTCAAGAGATAGAAAAGAATACTATATCTTGGGAACGAGGAGAGTTGGAAAATGGAGAAGACGAGGAAGAGGCCTTCTCTGCTGTTGTTCGTCCTCGTAACTCTGGACATGGAAATATTAATAATAATAATAATAATAATACGGGGTCCAGTAATGCTGGGTAAGATTGGCTAAATTTACGCTTAGTTTCGTAGTTTGTATCTTCGTCTTTGATTTTTTTATTTCATATTTCATTTGGTCTTACTTTTGTAGGAGTGATAAGTATATTCCTCCTTCGCGACGCCAAGGCAATGTTCAAGCCAGTGCTCAATCGATGCCTCAAAATCTACCTATGAACAATAATGGTGCGACTCAAATGAACAATAACAGTGGAAATCCACGGAAGCAGATGTACAGTCAAAATCAAAACCCACGTGGTAACTACGGAGTCCCACCAAACAATATCTATCATGATCGTCGTAACAATTACGATTCCCGGCGTGCCCCACCCCCTAACCAGTACCCTAATCCTAATAGTCACAACGAAGTCAGACGAATGGATGATGGGGGTCGTCAGCAAAGAGTTCCAAACAAGCCAGCTGTGGATCGTCGAGGAGGTATGAAATAATCGTTGACGTAAAATTGTATGTCGTTAATGATTTACGCAAATTAAATGTTTCGTTCTGCATATCTAGGTCGAGATGATCCAGCAAAACTTAAGGAGTTTGGTAACACTTTCCGTTTACCAACATCCGGAGAGCAAAATCAACCACCTCGAAGAATGCCTCCAAATCAACCTCCTCACTCAGCATCAAATTCAAATGCAAACTCCTCCACTAGTGGCTCCAACATGTCTTCGGGGCTCGCTAGGAATCCTAGTCCTCCTTCAATACCGTCATCCAAAGTCAACAAAGAGGAGGTCTCCACACCAGTCTCTACTTCCTCGCAACAAATAAATGCAGATTTAATGGATAAGGGAAGTTCAAATGCTGTTGTAACTCCCTTAACCACAAGTGGTAGCATCAGTGCCAGCAGCTCGTCATCCAATATAGGAAATGTAATTGCTCCATCAGTAAATGAAACTACCCCTACTAGTGGAGCCCATACACATGATAATCAAAGTCCAAGTACTGGAGATTCAAAGTTCAGTGACGACTCCAAGAAAAAGTTTATGTTTAACCCTAATGCAAAGGAATTTAATCCCTCTGCTAAGTCGTTCTCCTCGGTAAGTTTTAAAACAAATCCACACAACATAACCAAAGTCAAAAGTATAATGCTGACTTATCGAATGTCTTTTGTCGTATTATGATATAGCGCTCCCCCAGTACACCTCCAAGGCCTCCAAGTACCCCTGCAGCGCCGAATACTCCACAGATGATGCCAGCCCAGCAGATCCATTCATTCATGCCCATCCCCATGCCAATGCTATACGCACAGCCGTATCCCCAAACAGCAGCTCTCACACCATCATCTAACTCTTCGGTATCCTCTGGAGGCACTACTCCACGTCATGGAGGTCATAGAAGAGGAGGTAAACAAGGTTCACTTCCTTTATTGTTAATTTTAAAGCTGCAAATTGAAACTTTAAAGTATTATTTGTCTACTAAAGGTGGTGGAATGTTGCAACCTCGTTCAGAAATGACGCCCAATATTCAGATGACCGCAGGCCCACCACTTCTAGCCCCAGCATCTCTTCAGGCAGCTGGTGCACCACATCAGTATGCGTTTGTTCCTCAAGGACATTACTCTCAGGTGAGAAAATAGACCTTAATCCTATTAGCATATAGGTAGGTATATTAAAAATACAAGGTCTGTAAACAAATTTCAATACACAGGTAATGCGTGTTGGAGTTGTTCCTCAGAGTGTCATGCCAGTGTTCCCCACAGAAGGAGGTGGTTCAACTCAAATGCATCAACAAGTTCATTACATTCAACACAATGGAGGTGCTGCTCCCAACAATCCGGGTCAAACACCGAACAGTACACCACCCAACAATCCCAACGTTCAAACGTAACATGCTTATCAGCATTATTATTTACTGAATTATCTAATTTTGCTCATAATCATTTTCTGTTGATTCAGGTCCGTTGTTTCTGCTAACGGTCAAGCATATGGACAACAAGGTGGCCATGGAGGACCGCATGTAGGTTATCCGTTTGTGGGTCTTCCAGTTATGAATATGGGATATCCTCACGGCCCACCCCACATGATTACAGTTCCGTATGTTTCCCATCCTCATCAAGGTGAGTACTCGGGATTGCTAACCTACCACTATGGACAATCACAATCACAGTCCATGATGAATTGCTAGTTTTTGCTTGGAGTGAACTTTCCACATTCGTCTTCCTTATCACTGTCTATTCACAAAACTTGTATTATCAGGAGCAGCATTAGATTGCTTTTGCCGAATTGCCTTAATCTTGATAGCGTGTATATAAGCTACAAGAGGAAGTTAGATGTATTTTCGGAATGTAGCTATTTAAATCGCACTTAGTCTGATTGCCTGTTTGTGATCAATCCAGAGAGCAATTGTGTAGTATTGGATGTATATTATTATATCGTCTAGCCTATTTCATTCAGTTTTTAGGTTAGTTCTAGTCTAGTAAATACATAGCAGAATTTTACCAGTAAAGTCAATTATTTTGGCTAGACTTGCTTGTAAGTTAATTTATATAAAGTGTCCTGGTGAACAAGGATTGTGCTACGGTCATTACCTACCAGTTAATTGTGTCTTAATTCCCAGTGTTGTGTGCGATGAGTTTTAAAATGTGTATTGCGAATGAATGAATGAATTATAGTATCGTATCTGTATTATGTATTATTATTCGGCTGTATTTTGCGATCCTCCTTTAGTTTAATTAAATACAACGAATGCCAACATTATTAGCTTTTGTATCGGGTGAAATGTTTTCTGGAACCTACACCATTGAAATGCAAATTGTTACATACCTATATTTATTTGCTTTGCTTTCTAAATCCATTGCACTTACGTGCTTTACAACCCAGTGCACAGTGCCTTCAGGAACAGCAAATGATTGCGGTAGGCAATGACGCAATGTGTTCCCTGCTCTTTATCGAGTCTAACTCCTTATTTCAAATCGCAACTGCTTTGCGGAATAGGTAATATTTTTTCCAACTGTTCGGAAGAGCCGCAAGACTTACTTTATTACTTAATTCTTGATAACTTAAGGAATATACTGATTTGCCGTATTTACTATTTCTTGCAGGAGGGACGACCGTTATACCACAGAGTCAATGAATTTAGTTTTTTAGTGCTACTAATATTAAGGTTGTGTATTATTAAGGTACGAGCGCAGAATATTATGATTTTGTTATTTAAAGTTAAAGATTGTTTTATGTCGAATTGTATCTTAATTATTTGTAATACATTCAGTAATATAAATAGATGTTTTTCAATAATAATCTGTTGGTCAACCGAGCCCCAGGAACTGATTTCTTAATCGCCTTTCGGAGATATATCAAGATTCTGTGACGGGTCCCACCCCACCTTTCCTTATATAGTGATACTTGATAATTCTGATATTTGATGATGATTGGTAGGCTATCCCATGAAGGAGCCGATATCAAATGGTTTTTTTTAGATTCCAGTTTCAATTTCTGTCTCGCACCTTATTATATGAAAATGAATGCTATGCAACTAAGATAAAGTGATAATGACTGATAACGCTGAGAATATTTCTCACAACCTGTGGCAGAGGTCTGGAGACATTAAATCCCTTCCAGCACTGCAGACAAGTGCTGGTTAAGTTTTGAGTTGATTTCGTTGTTCCTTGTGTTGGAGAAACGAATGTACGAAACATGTTGTCGAATCCATGAAGGACGGACCATGAACCCCGACTTCCAGAGCAGTTTCAGTCACAGTAAGCATATGATGTATGTGAAGAATTATGATGACAATGGTGGATAAGTTAAAGAAAGTAGACGGAGTGTCTGAACCTCCTTTAATTTTACTTGCTTTGCACGAACATGAATCCGGAATTCCGTTAAGTCCTGAAAAAGAGAATAAACTGCAGAGGCAGATTGGAGATTTATTTTTAATTTCATCCCGTTCAAATTATTCTAACGATCCTACCTAATGAAACTAAACTATTGACATAAGCTTCGTCGATATTACCCACGCTAGTGGGTTGGATTGGAAGCCCTCCTGCATAATCATACTGTCTCTCTGATTTCGCCCACGTACGAAAGAATCTGCGGCGGAATGATACACATCGCTCGTCATAAATCATAAGCCCAGGAAGAAGTTCAAACAAGCCATTTCATGATGTGGTAGGTCGGGTGACTCGGGTGGTGTTGCTGAACGGGGATCCATAAGTAGTAAGTGGTAACCAGGGACAGATGAAAGTGGTGGCACTGGTAACCCGGAAGAAGAAGGTCGCACATACAGCGTTCCTGGAAACCGAGGAAAGGATGAATGAAAAAGGGTAATGTTATGCAGTCTGTCTGTGTTTGATGTGATGTGATGGTGTGTGTATTCCTGTTGTACGTACGTTTACATGCAGAGAGACAAAGTACAGTCCCACTATATGGACCTCCAACTACTTCTGTCTATGTATGTGTGTGTGTGTGGGTTGGACGGAGTGACTTGGACTTCATACTCACTTGACTTGCTTTGTGGTCGGAGCACAAAGTATGAAAAGTGAAATGAGATTATGAGAATGAGACACTCCAGAGTCCACAGTCTAACTCTTCTACAGCAGTACTGACCTGAGAGAGAAAGAGGAATCTGATTTTTGAAGTATCCAACATAATGAGCAAAGATTGATCAGCAGCACCCACGACCTTCTCTCGTAGTAAGGACAGTGCTACTTGTCAAAAAGTCAGAAAGAGCTTCGCCTTATTGTTCCTCTTGATTGGAGTGGAAGAGAGAAAGTTTGGAGTTGAAGGGGAGGGGGGCAAAGGTTGTGTGTGCTTGTGTGCTATTCTTTTAGTGACTGGCCGGGAGTGGGTGTGACATAGGTCACGTTGGTTACTCGGTGGTTTCCGGGGAAGGGAGGTATCAGAGGGAAGATGAGTAGCAGTGGGACCGATGGGGGCACAAAAGAGCCAGAAATGAAAGGTTGGCTGCACAAATGGACGAACTATCTGAAGGGATACCAAAAGCGATATTTTGTCCTCTCCAACGGCACACTTTCCTACTATAGGTTGGTTCATTTCCTCATCTCCAATCTTTTATAATTAATAGGCTTGTTAAGAGATTAAGGTCATTAGGGCTTATCTATACAGTATGGAAGTTGTGGAATGTGGGTGGACGTTTTTTTTGCGGTTGTGGGATTGGTTCGGGGTTATGGGAATGTATTGGAAATTTTGAAGTTAGGTTGACTGGTTAGCTAAGAATAAGGAAAGCTCATTTGTAATTTTTACGTTCTTGAAGTATGAATTGAAGGAAGCAAAGTGCTACTATCGGAATTGTTTTTTCCCATTTTATGAATGAACGCAGAAGTCATGCTGAGGTGAGCCACACATGCCGAGGATCTATTAGTCTACATGGTGCACTTATCTACACGGAAGACACTTGTAACTTAGTCGTCTCCAACGGCGGAACTCAGACCTTTCACCTCCGGGCCATTTCGGAAGTAGAACGACAAAGGTGGGTGTATGTTGTTTGTGCCTGATGTTTTGAAGTAAAGGACTTGAAAGTTGAAATTGGATAATGTTAAATTGAATGAATGATTGATTGCAGGTGGGTGACGGCTCTGGAACTGGCGAAAGCTAAAGCGATTCGCACAATGGAGTCTGAAGATGAGGATGAATTGGAAGAAGTCTCCACTCCACCTGACAATCAAGAAGTTCAAAATGTATTTCGAATGCTCTCTGCAAAATTGGATGACATGCAAACTTGTTGTGACCTTATTAACCGACACGGAAATACGTTGCTGGTAACCAGATTGAGCTTACGTTGGAATTGTGAAGGATATATGATTGCAATATAGTTTACCGTGACGGGTCTTTTTTGATATTTTAGAAAGCACTGAGTGAGCTTGAGTCTATGGATAGCCACCATGATACTGTGTCTAAAGTGAAGCAAGTTAATGAGCGGGCGACTCTATTTCGCATAACTTCAACGGCCATGATAAACGTAAGAACAAATCAAAGCCACTGACTGGCCCCTGTTTTCAAATACTTGTAGAATCTTTCAAAAAATGATCAATTCCAGGCGTGCAACGAATATGCAAAGGCGGCTCAAATACAAGGCAAAAAATGGCAGAAGGCTATACAATATGAAAAAGAACAGAGACAAAGGTTGGAAAAAGTTGTCGAAGAACTTGCAAAACAACACACAAAACTTGAGGAAGCTGCCGCTTGTGCTGCTCAAGGTATGGTAGTCGAGCCAAGAATTATGTATGCTACAATCCAAGTGCCAAGTTCCAGAGTGCCAAGTAAAACTAACGAAGCATTCCTGATTTATTTACATTAAAGGTCAGTCGGTGCAGTCAGAAGAGGATGAGGAAAATATGTTCTTCGATGCCGTGGAAATATCAGATTTGACGAATGAATTTATGGTGGATGTGCCCATACCTGCACATCGCCGCACATCAAGTGGCATCAGTACAGATTCTCAGGTATGTGGTGAAAATATAACTAGACTAAAGTTAGATTAAGTAAATATCTGAGTGTTACATTAATTCAACTTTTGTTTGTTAACCAGAAATCTGAAGGTGGCAAGTCCAATTCTAGTAGCGACAATGAAGACAACCGGAGTAACCACGGTGCTAGTCAAACTGTGAGGTGCATTCGCGCAAAGGTAAGTTAACGGTTTTGAGTTATTTTATTTGCAAGTTTTGAGTTGTCCTAATTAGATAATGACATTGGATGTTATGTATGCAATAGCAGTCTAAAAACGAAATGCCATCAAATGAGGAAGTTGCAGTTAAAGAAGGAAGATCAAACCTGAACACGTCGAAGAGAGTCCGTCGTAAAAGGGTACCAGATAAGGCGGATTACCCATTGAACCTTTGGAGCATTGTGAAAAATTGTATTGGGAAGGACTTGACAAAGATACCTATGCCGGTCAACTTCTCAGAACCGTTATCTATGCTTCAACGGTTGACTGAAGATTTTGAGTATAGTGGTATCTTGGATCAAGCGGCAGCCAGTTCTAACTCTTGTGAGCAGCTCGCATATGTAGCTGCGTTCACGGTTTCTTCATATGCTAATACTTGCGTAAGAGCCAGATAAAAAGACAAACAGCTAATATGTTCCATTACTTTAATGTACAACCAATATCAAGTTCTTTATATTTGTATAGGTTAGAACAGGGAAACCCTTCAATCCACTGCTTGGTGAAACTTACGAGTGTGACCGTATGGATGATTTGGGATGGAGATGTATTACCGAACAAGTAAGCCATCATCCACCAATGGCGGCACAACACTGTGAGGGTCAAGGATGGAAATGTTGGCAAGAGTTTTGTCTGTCTTCGAAATTTAGAGGAAAGTACTTGCAAGTAATCCCGTTGGGCATGGCTCATCTAACGTTTAATGACGGTAATATTGTAAATCTTTATAAGGTCATTGTACTAAGGAAAATGTAAATAATCATTAATACGCAATGAATGCAAACTATATTTTGAATTGTACAGGTAATCATTACACTTGGAGAAAAGTGACTACTACTGTCCATAACATTATTGTGGGGAAGTTGTGGGTGGACAATCATGGAGAAATGGAAATTATCAATCATACTACTGGAGACAAATGTCATCTAAAATATATTCCGTACTCTTACTTTAATCGTGACGTTCAGCGGAAGGTATGTAACAAATAATAGAGTTTATGGATTTTCATGGAAGGAAAAGGATACTTAAACAACTTCACTATAGGTAACTGGCTGTGTCATGGATAAACAAGAGCGCGTTCGGTGGGTTTTAAATGGTACTTGGGATGGAAAAATGGAAGCATGTAAGGTGCTCAAGCAGAAAGATTCAGACAAGAATGGGAAACCGGTTCTAGAACTTGAATCACCCATCGTTCTATGGGTCCGAAAAATGCCCCCGTGAGTAGTATTTCTTTTTACCCTAAATTGTCCTTAAATTGTAATACGGGCTAAGTATGGTGTTATTGTCATTTATAGACCAGACTCTGAGAAATATTATAATTTCACGGAGATAGCGTGCCAACTAAATGAACCGGAAGACGGTGTGGCTATATCGGATACACGGAATCGACCTGATCAGAGACTTATGGAAGAAGGGAAATGGGACGAAGCTAATTCAGAGAAAGTTCGATTAGAGGAAAAGCAGCGGACTGCAAGACGTGAAAGAGAGACAGAAGCAGAAAAAGCAGCAGCTGAAGGTTCTACCTTTACCTTATTGCCTTATTTATGGTGAAAATTAACATTAAGTTACTTATTCAATATTTATTGGTTTTATGTTTAGGGAAACCGTTTCCACCCTACGAGCCTATATGGTTCTACAAGGATAAAGATCAGGCGACTGGAAATGTTATTCACCTCTTTAAAGGGGACTACTGGACTTGCAAAGAGAAAGCAGACTGGTCAAGGTGTCCTAGCCTTTACTAGGCTTTGGGAGGCTGGGCTTGGGTAATGGAATAATGGCACAACATTAAGCCTTCGACAAAACGGATTTACTAGGATTTGTTCTTACTAATCCACATTTTATTTGATCAGAAGCTTTATTTAATGCTTCCACATGCAAGCGTAGTTGTATGACGAACGAGTCTTTAGTGACTAACTATGTATGTATAACGGTACTTTTTCCATTTAGAATGGAGATTTGCAAAGGTTGATACTTTCAACTAGAAACTGGGTCACTGGGTGAAATTAAACTCCTGAGTAACGGATAATATTTTTTTATCACAAATTCGTTACTCTGTTGCTCTAGATATTTTCAAGCTTCCATGTTCAAAGGGCTCTGGGCTGTAGACACAGTATTGAAATATTGAATAATTGTGTATTCTTTAGGCTGTTGAAGAAATTTCTTTTCAATACGGATGATTCTATGATTAATTTGTGTGGGTTGGTAATTTGTGTTTTCCGGAAAAACCTAACTAGGACAACTACTGAACAAACGATATTTTTGACAATTCGAAATGTGCCCTTGTTGTTAACTATCGACCATGATTGTTTTCCTATGCGTATCCAAGTATGGGCTGTGATGGTGAGATGATTCTACGTAGTACCACCGTAAAAGCGGCTTCGCCCCACCTTTCACTGTCCTTACTATTTTATTCTATAGACCTCAAGGGTAAACTCGAGGCCCCTCGAGTATGTAGTTTGCTGCAGTCATGGTTGATCCATTTTTTTTGACACATTGGGCTTCCGATCGCTGGCAAGATCCAGATTAAATTCCAGGTTCCCATCTGCCTGAAAGATTTTTCTTGCGACAATTAGTTACTTGTGGAAAGTGTACTTCATATAATTTTTAAGCAGACAGTCAGTACCCATAAAGGAAACGCTACCCGGAGAAATTAGACGTTCCTCGCTGTTCATGTATTAAAAGGCTTAACGCTTGAACTCCCTCCTCTTATAAATTCTAATTTGCCAACTGAACCAGCACGCCTAGAAAGTGCAGGTTTCCAGTGATAATTATGTAAACAATCAGCCACAAGGACCTCTAAGAGGTACAATGGATGGTGACGCAGAACGGGAACGATAAAATAGGAATCATGATTTAACTACTTTAATTGCTTAGAAACGTTGATCGCATTAGGATAAGATGTGGCGGGCACCGACGGAACGACAGAAATTAGCCTATAAATCCACCTTTTCTTAATAAAAAACAATAAGCTCACTATCTGTCGTACTACAAGTAGTTGTAAAAAACAATATTTATTAGCCCTGGCTTATACATAAAATTATAATGTAGATTAAGATTAAATTATTCTCTTGGCCTTATACCATATTATTATGCCAACTCAGCGTCAACAAATGCTTGTCAATTGAATTAGGTGTAAGGGTTGGTTACTCTGATGACTTACGGCTTTATTTCCGGATTATAATCTACCTACGATATTTGGCAAGATCGTTATACGCGCTGGAAGATGTGAACGCTGTATTGTATGACGTGTATTTTATTTTTCACATAAATCGCGGATTTCTCCGTCCGTAGATTTTAAATTGCTGAATGCAATGCGTATGTAACGGGAGTGAAAGGTTGGAATTTGTTATGCAAGAGCTGAAGATGATGCGAATATTAAATGTACTAATTGAGTTGTAATGAATTTTGAATGGCCGAGGAACGATCGTCAGCTAGGGATGCTTATAAAATAGCTACTGTGTGATATTTACAATCTGATTTCCATTAACACACAAGAAAGTGATTTAAGAAGTAATTTAGGATAACTGTACTTGTACCCACACAACAATCAAGCGACTACTGGTAATATTATTCGACTTAAATCAATGGAGTAGTGGAAATAATAAAGTTTATAATTCAGGACGACTGTCTAACTTTGTACCTTTTTGTCTCATAATATTTCGGATTGGCATTTACTGAGAAATTTTTGAAAAAGAGTTGTTAGGAAGATGCATTTTTTTAACGGCCAACCCCCATAATCGTAAATAATTTATGAGATTATGTATACGCTTTTGTTCATAATTTATAATATTTATTTTAATGCGTCAATGAGTCTCGTACGAAAATGATCACAGTTGCGATTTAGCCTATAGTGTACTTATTATCGGGTTAAGGGAGTACGTGTGAATTGGAAGAGATGGGTAGAGCGCATCTCGTAAAATTGGTCGTAGACCGTTCAGTAACATGGCCCAGATAAATACATTTAGATAAATAATTTGGAAACTTAAGTAATTTTAATGGATTTCCAGGGTTTATGACAGCTCGAATCCCACATTGGCTGTTATCGCGTACCTCAGCTTCTCACGTAGGGTTGACTTCTTCTGATAGTTGGGAAGCTTCAAGAGGTTGAAGCAAGTTGAGGAGGTTGGTAAGCGACCAACGGGATCTTTCTTCCCGATAGTGAGAAATCCTCTTAAAACGCTCCCTAATTAATAGACAAAGATTCGATCGTTTCAATCGTTGTCTTCTTTAAATATCTAGTTACTCCAGGCTTACCGATTGTGTCTCCTGTATCCTCGTCGTCACTGACTTCAACACACCGAATGGAAAACGGAGGATCGAGATTCGTGAAACCAAGCAGTGGGGGCTTAGAGCAGCTGGTCACAAACTATAAAGAAATATCAAATTTTGTAAACGCATTGCAATTTTGATAGCAAAACTGAAAAAGGGTTTCAAAGTAACCTGCCTTTAGAAACAATCTACGCTCTCGTTCTGCAAAGTCATGTTCCATAATCTCCCATAGCCATACTACAACGCGGTGATTGTCATGAAACCCACCGTAGTATTGGGTGTTACGGCGCAAATCACCCAGATCGATATCAGAGTCTTCTCCACTTATCAGTCGTTGTAGCTGTGAAAATAGCAGTGTTATATTAAGTTCCTTGAATAACACATGGTGGACAGTCTTACCTCGGGAGGAGAGAATATGCGAATCCACTCATTCGGGAGGATTGATCTAAACCCTTTCAAAAAAGCTGCAGTCTGATCCTTGATTTGTAAGTATAAGTGAAAATGGGCCATGAGGTAAAGATAGCTGATCCTAGAGGAAGAAATTTACAAATTATTGACTTCACATACAAAATATGTACAAATTATTAGAGACCCACTTATTTTGGTTGGTCACAGCAATCGATCGTCCACCTGGAATCAACTCTGTGCTTCGGATTTCTCCAAGACAGTCTTGGTCCACTGAAAACGTCAACTCCAGGTCCTTAAATAGAGATATGTAGTCTTATTTGTTATCGGTGTGTATAGCTAGTCTTTAAACATATTTGTTGGGTCGATGTTAATGATTCAATTACCTCCACGTTTCCTTCGTAGTGTTTTAAATAGTTCAGCGAACTGTAAAGTTCTCTATCTAGGGACTGAAGTTCGTCTATGGCAGAAAATAAAGCGTTTTGCTGATATCCAAGGATTTGACTTAGAAAAAAAGATGCAAAATGTACATCCACAACAATTCCCTACGAATAATAAATTTTGACTATCAGTTGTTTGCAATATTAAATGTAGTTCTGATGATAAAGTTTGGAAAAGCATGTATTACCTCGTAGATAGCCTTAGCCAACATCTTCCCCACGAACTCAAATAACTGCAAGTGATTTTCATGCAAGTAGGACAGAGGGGATGGATAAAGTAAATTTTCATTTGTTCCTTTAAATAGATTCAATGATGGATTGAATACAGAATTTATGGTTTCCTCGAGGAATTCTAGAAACAAAAATTCAGTACAGAATTAGTAAAAATGCAACTTTCATTGCTCATTATTTTGAAGCAAGGATCGCCCTTTACCTTTGAAAACGCCGTCCTGATCGATACCAGCTTCATCCAGGCCCAGTTCATTTTGAAAACGTACTCTAATTGTACCTTTAAGGGCCTTAGTGGAAAGGGTAGCCAACTGAGCATAACCATCTTCAACAATCCTTCCGCGCTGAATTGTTATCAATGTAGATGCGGCTGAGGTGGTAACCAAATCGTTCTCACCACCTGAGTTTCCATTTAATGTTTTCTCGGATGCAGCCCACTTTCTGAACAAAATCACTCGGGCGTCTTCTCTCAAAACGTGAGGCATATCCAGTAATACTCTCTAGGAAATGTCTATTCATTAGCAACTCAAGAACCCAATCTGTGCACAATTTATGAAACGTTAAACTACCTTTGCGTTCTTTCGACCCTTATTGATGTCAAATATTAAATGATCCATCTTAGAAGACTCAATTAACCAATGCTCGTCCGGGCAATATTTTTTTCGGCAATCCCGTCTATACAAGACCATTAATAGTGTCTTTAGAGAAACCCACGTTGACTCCCGTAGTCTAGTATTGTTCACGTTGGTTATAAGTCGATAGCAAAGCTGGTTGGTCAACTGTGCAATTTTAGCCAGATCTGTTAGTTTGAATGCTTGCTGGTCTTCATACATCTCTTGGTCGTCTAACATTCTAATTTAAATTAACAATAATAATAATTGCATATCAAAATTCCATATTTAATATATTCACTTCATATTAAATATTGATCATTGGATCATTCGTACGTAATAAAGTGGATCATGGCATCGGCAAACATTACAATGAAGTACTCTGGGGGTGCTTGATTTACATGAAGTAGGACAAGTTCCCATCCTCTTTCTTCTTTGCCCATCAACATCATAAACTTCCAAAGCGACACTAGCCACTTAGATGACTGTTTAAAGCAAATCCCCGTCAGAACATCCATTCGACAACTAATAAAAACACAATCAAAGGAATGAATGTTTTAGACAACTACAATAATTTATAAATTCCAATTAAAGGCAAGCAAATAGGCTTACATAGAAAATGTCAAGATGACATTATGGAATACTTCACAACCAGCCGAAATTTGAAACACAGGGTCTGAAGTAAACTTCAATTGTTGTGTATTTAAATTACGGCCTTCGGTATTATCCATCATCAACATTTTTCGGAACGATTTGAGAAAACCACCCTTGAACAATCCACTTTTTCCAGCAATAACTGAAGTCGGACTTCCAAAAGAATGAGGATCATTTTCAGTTACCTCACAGTTCATTTCTCGAAGATAAAGGCTCAGAGGATAAAAGATTGCCTATTTGCATATGAAAGAAATCCTTTCTAGAGTGAAAAATTACACTGACCATCGCAACAGTTGGAAATTTGGAAATAAAATCGAAATAATACCTCAAGATACACTGGCCCCCATAGGTTTTCAATCTGAGTTTTTACAACCGTTGCTGCATTCAGTAAAGAAGAGGGTACTGGATGATCCACCCAACCCAGAATAGGATGCCAGTGACTTTTCTTCGTCGTCTTGCTATGTTTTCCACAAGTCTTACAAAGACTTATGATCGCTTTCTGTGTAAGAAATAAATGGATGTGTAATAAAATTCCAGTCGTAACAGATCGGCTAAATGTGCAAACATGAGGTTCCTCACCCGAAACGTTGGATGAAAAGCTTTGTTAAGTGCTGGTTGCCCGTAACATTGACCTAACTGAATCAAGTTCCCCAACAGTGACAACGATTTCGATAAATCAGTGTCCACTAAGGCCGTAGATTCCAATAAACATTCGATAATATGTGGCAACAACTTGTAATCAAAGCCCTAAGATATCCAGCAATATATATGTTAATTTACTAAACACCAACTTATTTTCTAAGCATTCACGTAAGAAATAACAAGTTTCTGTTACCTCTGGACACATTGACTCAACGTAGTAAAAGTATGCGGGAACGGTTAGAATATGGTAAATGTATTGGATTACTAAGCTTTTGTCGATTACTTCATCGCTGTTCAAAACGGAGCGATTGGCCATTTTACCAATTGCCAGCAAATTAGCTTTCTTGAGAAAAAACTAGGACAAAATAGAACAAAGTTTAATCAAGAAGTGCCTTCATTAAAAATAAGATTATAGTACATTCAACGTATATTATAATTTCAACCGTACTTTGCCAGGTCTTGCAAGGCCTGCTTCTAAGATGGTGTGCAAGCTTATGAAAAACTGTCCGTGAGTTTTCATATGAGAAAAAAGAGTAAAATTGAGTTTCTTCATGCCAGGAACAAGGGCTGCAAACTGTGGTCCTTGAAAAATTTGCCATCGGTCTAAAGATGTTAAACTGACTAGGGTTGTCAAGAATAGAGACAGAAGCTTAGAATCAGACACAAGCTCTGGTTTTAATTTCGTCATCTAGCCCAAAAGAAATATCCATTTAAACAGCATGTATAGCTAAGTGCAAGATAAAAACTGTAAACAATTTTAAATCTTACCAATTCCAAACAACAAACCAAAAGGTCCTTCAGATGTTGTATCCAGGCCCTAGCAGTCTCCTTGTTAAAGCCACACCCGATATAGCTGTATTGAGGACTTGCCTGCCCCATGCTCCAAATTACGTATCTAAATCCAAGGTAAAAAAAGTAGAAACATCAGCTAAATCCAAAATGACTTAGAATATCAAACTTCCAATAGTTCCAACCTGCACAACTTCTCCATCAACTCCGAGTCCACCTTGGACTCACAGTACTTCATCATCAGCATGCTAGTTTGGAAAACGTCCTTAGAATATACGAGTGAGTTCTCATCCGGAGAAAACTTCTCCATGACCGCTTGGAACCTCTCCCTATGAAATTAAAGCAGAAGAAGGCTTACTATTTTGAACTTGAACATAAAATTGACATCCCACCATACACTCGCTATGAACTTACATGGCAATTTTTCGGACAGCTCGTTTAGCCAGAATAACCCGATAGACCCTTTGGAGCGTTAGAGCAGCCTCGAGTTTTTTCTGGTCATCAGCCCGCTTCTGCCTTGCGAGGCGTGTCTGTTCCAAGAACTCTGCCCGCTCGTCATTAAGATGCTTTCCATGAAAGGGATCCGCCATTCTCGACCAACCTTGAAACCTTCCCACTGCCGGTGTCCTTTACCTCTGAATTGAACGGAGTTCACTCTTGAGCTCCTTTAAAAATACATTGCCTCGAACCCCAGGTCAGTTTAAAATTATCAACCTGGAGCAGGAATTTTATTTTTCAACCTCATCTTGAATTTCCGCCATCCCTACAGCAATACAAACAAACACATCAATCATCATAGCAACGTTACAATACAGTTGATACAAATCCAATTAACAGTGAACAGCAATTAGCACGTCTTTTTAGCATGTTTGTATACGCCTAGGAGTCTGGGAGTGTACTTATGTTACTGTGTACTGCAAATCTAAAATTAAGGTACTTTCTCATCCCTTAAATAATATCAAATATTGAAACCAACACACCCCACAAACCAAATAACACGACTGTAGAAGTGTAGACATACTACATACTACGAAACATGACACATGATATGATACGGTACAGACAGAGTGGTAAAGGTTCAAGGTTTAAGAGGATTAATGGATTAGCGATTAAGCCGAGGGGAAATGTTTCCTTCTACATTCCACATTCTAACCCACTGACGACCAGATAGCCACACAGTTAATGGACGAAGTGAAACATTGACGATTGACAGAACTTACATGGGGACATTCTAATCCTGGTAGAGGGTCACGGTTGTTCGGGAACTAAAATTTGTAAGCACTTTGTTAAAAATAAATCCTCAAAAGGGATTGTTCCACCCGTTTGTTTTGGTTGAGACTTTTTAAATTCACCCTTCCCTCTTCTTTCTCATTTGACTCCATATACATACGTCAGTCAGTAATGAAACTGGAACGCTCCTTAACATTCCACCCTGCCCCTTTCCATACTCATCGACACTCACTCACCGATCCTCATCGATATGGCGACGAGGACTTTCGAGACTTATGTTTGACGACCAAAGGTTGATCGAAACTGACATTTATTTACAGGCTCAAGATATTATGCG
The DNA here is from genome assembly GCA_034695115.1 of Desoria olivacea. Lineage (NCBI taxonomy): Eukaryota > Metazoa > Arthropoda > Collembola > Entomobryomorpha > Isotomidae > Desoria > Desoria olivacea. The sequence continues at coordinate 16,486 of JAQFZA010000074.1, read as the reverse complement.
AGAATTAGAGCTGTTTACTGCATGGTGGAGGTTGCAATAAAGTCTTTAATTTCAATTTTCGCCGTCTATAATTGACTCAAGCTAATGTGTGAGGGTGAACAGGGAGAAGAGATTGCCGAAAAATTCAATGAGTTCAGCTATTAGGATTTTTAGCATACAATCTTTAATCTCGAAGGTTGAACCACGTCAGACGGAACCGTCCCATCCACATTATTTACGTAATGATGGTCATACATGAATTATAAAACTAACTAGGTAATTATCATCACACAACACTTAATAATCATGAGCAAGAATGATTGGGATTTCCTCCCATTCCTTCTCGTCCAGCCTGACATGAAGAACAGTAACACATGGAGAGAATAGCCTCAACGACGACTGCGGTACAAAATCAAGCATTTGCAATATTTCAGTTTTTAACAAACGTAATTGATTTACAACAGATCATTTGTTCATATACTTTTCTCGCACAATAAATTAATAACAAATACAGAATAACCTTAAACTAAACAATTTGATATGAACCTAGGTATATATATATATATAAACTTGTACAAAAAGTTTTGTTTTTGTATATGCACTTCACAGGCAAGATTCGTTGACATCACGCAAAAATATGACAATGTGTAGGTGTAGTAGCTCGCATTCAGATAGGATAAGTATTCAATGAAACGTACAGGACTTTAATTATTATAGGTATACCACCACGTGCTGTAGCAGAAGCTGACAGTAAACGTGTTTTGAAGCAAATAGACAAAAATAAGTCATATCTGAAGAATCATCATGCAAATTGTTGACATAGTTTAAGCATCGGATCATTGTTTGGATTTTTGGAGGACGTCTTGAACCGTTTTTACCCATTTATCGGAATTTTTCTGTACATCTTTCGTATTTGTGGCTACTTCTGCATCTGGTGCTCCATAGTTTGGTGGATTGGCCTTAGGATCGTATCCAAATATTTGTAGCATTGGGGCAACCGTGTCCATGTCTTGAAGAACATCATCTGGAATGGCACCAACCCACTTAGACAAAGCTTCAACGTTTACGGGTTTAACGACTTGATCAGATGATCGCTCGACTCTGTGGAAAATGAAAAACCCATCAATAAAATTGTGACAACTTAAGGGAAAGTGGTTGAAAACAAAAAAAAAAGTACTTACTTGGATAACGATACTCCTCCAGGTTTGTTTATGTACCTTTCGTGGTGCATTACATCTTCCGCCCATGAAAGCCCAAGGTATTTCAATATCCTCTCCATTTGGGGTCGGGGGTGTAAAACTAAGTCTTCATACTTGACTTTTAGACAGCGTTCTGGTCCAATATCTTCACATTCTCGTAACATTGTTTTCATAGAATTAGACCATTTCGTTAAACACTGTCTGTAATCTGTTAAGTCGAAACCTGTTACTGTCACCTATCGTAGTAATAAATGTAATCAAACACTAGCACATCCAGACCATTACCATCGATGATAAAATAATAGTAAGTGGTAAATCGTTTAAACTTACTTTGCGTGTGATGAGTGAATGAACAACCGCTCTACCATCTCTAACCATGAATATAAATTTAGCTTGCGGAAACAACTTTAGTAAGTAAACTCCGTATTTGAGTGTAAAAGGATCTTTGTTACAAAGACGGGGTGCCGGTTCTCCATGCTTTACAACAACTTCTATAATGAATGAAGATACTGCATCCCCTATAATCTACAAAGGGTAAAGACAGAAAAATGGAATTAAGGCCTTGTGTAACTTTTTCCGAATCAATAAAATCTATTTCATAACATGTTTACTATCTAACTGTTTTTTATTCGTTTTTACCTGGTCCGTCAATCCAGCCTCATGTAAGCGATTAGATTCTTTTGCAGATCTGTTCCACTGAGCAGCCAGTTGTAAAATTCTTGGAACCACTCTAGTCTCTTCTCCACACCTAATATCCCCATGAGAATCTAGCATGGCTCTAACAAGAGTTGTTCCGGAGCGTGGAAACCCTCCGATGAATATAAATGGCGATGACCTGTCATATGTATATGACTTTCCATCTTTCCCCAACACCACCGTCTGCTAATTCAATAAAAAATCACTTTCATTCCGTCTCCTTTTTTTTCTGGATGACAATGACGAACAATGTTTAAGAACAAAATAAGATCATTCAATTACCTCACGACTAGTAAAGATTTGACAGGATGGTGAGTCGTTGCTACCATTCCGTATGAATAGGACAAGAAATAAAAAGGGTGCAATAACACACGCTAAAATAACCACCGCTTTTCGTGCACCACCAACTCCTCTTATCATGAGCATTTTTGTTGTCCAGAGAACTCTCCGCAGTCAGCAATTTGCAGCATATCATTCAGCCACTCATGAAACTTCTCAAACTGGCCTAGAATGAAAATCAACAATTCAACTTTAATTTACACTCACACAAAAGGGTATCAATACATGTTGCCCAACTTTGAATCAATCGTATAAAAACAAGCCAACTTCTTTATATATTATCAATTGTTACAGCTGCCAAAGCGGTGACATGTAAATCATGTAATACGTGTTCGTCTCGTACAATCAACTAACAACACTTGCTGGAATAATATTAATAATTAAACTTATTTCGAGGCGAGGTGATACAGGTTGGCACAGCCATCAATTTATATCTCGTTAGAAATGTATACCCTAACCTAACCCAGATAATTACAACTCACAAATGTTTTGATTCGACGGCAAACCTACCTTTCTATTCCTGCTGGGTTTCTAGGTTTCTACCGTTTCTATCTTTTTGACGACAACTAAGCGTCGTTCCTACTTGGAAGTGGGTGCTAGGTTGGTTTGGTATTTATTTACAGACGCCAGAAGAATGCAGATTACATATTGTACAACTTCCAACCAACTACACGTAGCGGGTTTGTCTTCAATATTCAACTGAGTCAGCGAGCTAAGTAATTGTCGCAGTTAAATGTAACAGTGGACTGGCTCTAAACAATGGGACCAATTAAACGTCGGTCTACAAACTGGTGCTACTATCAACCGTAACATTTCTCATCGCATCCTTAGAAATTAGCCTGCATTGTGTTTCCTTAAATGCGGAAACCGTGGCACAGAATTATAAAACATCCTATACTGTAAGAATAAGAATCCCACCTTCCACCACCACCACCACCGTTTAACTAAGCTTCTCATTTAGCTAACTACATGCCTTTCGTCTTTGTTGCACGTACGTTGTAAAGGCAATTCAAAGATTCATGAATCAAGCTCACAGTTAAAGTCTTAAATTTCATGAACTTATGTAAAACACCCTCCGAATCGTATTTTCTAGCGTACAGACAATGTCAGAATTAAACATAATCAACAAACAGCTTGTCTGTCATCCGTCATTGAAAAGTAGGTATAAGTTTTCCATTAATAATCGAATTGGCAAAACTCCAGAAATAAAAATCCAAATCTGTATAACATTTTGCATTTTACACTCTTTACACAGCATGTAGGACATTGAGATTAATCGCTTAATTGAAGCTCAAGTGATCCAAATACACGTTTTCCTTTCTATATTAAATTCTAAAATGACTAGTATGACCAGGACGGAACCTTTGATGTGTTTTTGCATATCAATGAACCACAGTTAGTTTTTATTGAGCCTAGTAAGCATAAAGATTAAGAGATGAGTAATTTGTGTCACTAATTTACATATAATATGCCTCCTGGTCCTAAGGAAATGAGATCATTGACCTTATAACTATTTAGACTACGATTCAATCAGCTGTTTGTAAACTTATTCACATGCATGCAATGCAATGTGATGTGAATGTGATTATACTTAAACTAGAAAAGCCAAGTTCAGAAAAGAGTACGCGAATACATACTTCATTCCCTGGCACAGTAATAAAATAATGGATGGGTTTAAAAATCTCGAGTTACGCCATTCGTAAATCTTGAATCTTTGTTCCCATGCATTTGCACTATTCTGCACTTAACAATCACAATGACTGCGTTAAGGTTCTTGGTTAACGGCTACACTGACTGCCATGCATACTGTGCACATATTTACACACATACACGCACAAGGAGTTTAACGAACAGCGAAATGAAAACAACCTGAAACTGGCTCATCCCATCAATTAAGAAAAGTATTGACCATTTTGATATATTCACGACTTTGCCTTCGGGTAGGAACGGTGAATTATGATTACGATTTACGAAGGACTCATCAACACCTCATGAAAACTTAGCGCATCCCCCCCCCCACCCTTCATAATTCTAGACATTTTATAATGTATGTCTAACTGCACTTTTCTCATATGCCATTCCCATTAGGACGTCGGGAACTCTCTTTGAAAAACTTGTAACAAAAAAAATGATCTTCCGACTGGGAGTGGGACACGATCTCTCATGTCAAGCCTCAAATCACAAACCATAAATAAGGCTCATTTAATTTATACGAAAATATCTTCCTTTACTATGGGAAACTAAAACTGACAGGACATCAAGGTTTTCATTAAAACCATAACCTGAAAACAGGCCTTGGGGCTGTACTGTAGTGATATGCATATAATATGTTGGGATAGTTGCGTATATGGTGTGGGCATAGTTAGGTGTTAAGATTTTTTGTAATGAGATTGGTCTTGGAGGAGTTTTTTTTAATTCCATTTCCTGATTATTGATTATTGATTAGGCCAGTTGGGGAAAGTCACTTTCTAGACTTTCTCCGGACAACCTGCGCATATAGTATGTATGCTAGTGATATTGATGGCTTAAGTAGCATTTTACAATTCTTGCAACCTTTCCAATGAACAATGAACTTATGACGACTCCATAATTCTATTAAAAAGAAGAATGACTGGTTTAAAATTCTCATTTGTGATCAATATTCGATAACTCATATTCTCCATCTGATATGCTGGAACTAGATTTTGACCACATGTTAATTCAAAACTTTAAAATAAACACCTAATTAAGATGGATAATTGAATTTTATGCGATTGGTATACAATAAATAAACCTCCAGAATTCCTGCCTGTGGCTGGTAGTAAAAGTGTGAAGTTGAAGTTCCATAAAGCTTGCCTAATTTGAAATCATAGTGGCACTTATGGCACACCAAAACTCATCAAAAAGTATATTTTTGAATGAATTTTGTAAACCTTGGCTCTAGCAGTATATTTATGATTATCTTTCGTTGGTGGCAAAGCTTCAATTAAATTTGCTAATAAGCACCTGCGGTGAAATTTACTATCAACTATTGGAGTATAAGTGAATATTATTTTAATGAAGGTATAAATTCAAGTTCTATTTCCGAAATCGCAGTGGGAACCCTGATGAATAATTCCCTACTTATACCACGAACCTACAGAATATTTAATACGTATTGCTTGTACAATAGAAATCGACTATTTAAAGTGCTGGAGTAATCGACATCTCAAAAAACATTATCATAGATCAATATTATATATTCATATATGTATGATGAGAATTAACTGCTATTCCAGAATTGGTAAACTGTTACGTGCTTCAGTTATTATACAAACTTAAAGGAATGAACGATAGTTTGTTTCCGTAAATTCGATTAAATAGAAAAATCTGATTTCGTTAATAAAAAACAATAAAACGATAGTATGCATCGATAATCGATAATCAATAATAAAATTGCTATTGAATAAACAAATTCGTTTTTTAACTACGGTTGTCGGTATACATGTGGAATAAAAATTGCAAACAGTGCAGGAAACGCAAATTAAAAAGCGAGGTTGAAGTAGATCAACAAAATCAGAATGAAAATATTTTATACTTTAAACTCATTCATCACAATAAATCTAGAAACATTCATTGCGAGGAATGGGCAATGACACATCTTGCAGTTTAATGCTAGCTTTCACCTAAGAGCTAACTTTCGCTTCCATGAAGAATTTAAACCCGACACCATTAAATAAAATGTGTCCTGTCAGGTCTTAAAATGTTTTAAATATGCCATGGAATATATTTAGCCCCATACTTCCAACTCTATCTTCAATGGTTCAATCTGACCTCAAATTAGTTCATTTAGGTTTTCAATTTGCGGAGACAGCGGATAATCAAGAATCAAGACATAGTCTGTATGATCTACTAATAATAATATGACGCGTACAAGTGTTATGGAACAAAACCATGAGGATAGGTATATTGAAGTGACCGAATTACCTTGAAATATTTTGTACCATGGCGAATGATGCTGACTATGCTGTGCTGGGAAAGCGTAACAGGAAGACTTAAAACTTGACTAATCAGTCACCATCCAAAATCCACTTGCGAAAAATCCACAAGGGCTAATTTCGGTTGACTTCTGCTTGGAGTGGAAACTCTCTCTTCATTCCTGGGCCCTTATGGGACTTAGACTTGAAAAACTCTCGAACTTCACGAAGCTGAATACATAATAAAGAGAAGTTTATCAATTACACATCCCATTTTTTACAAGACCTTGTAAAGTCAGCCCTCCCAGACCTCGACAGCGATATTATACATATATTTTTAATGGAAAACTTGAATTACCTGGATTGTTATCAAGCTATCCTGGTGAATGTGATGTCAAACTCCAATTCTAAAACCCCAGTCCTGTTGAATATAAAGGATAACAATCAATGAACCAAAATAAAAATTCAAAATACATCCCAATTCGGCTTGAAGTTAAAATGTATGCTATTTCACGTGCACCAGACAACTTCTTTCATGTAACTATACTAATGTCTATTGATACCGTTCATTGGTAATTTAGAGATACCCCAATGAATCATTCGTTGTCGAAGACTATTTGTATTCGTATTTTGGAAGTTTTCAACTAAAAAATGATAAAATTACAGATTTTAAATGACATTGAAACCTTAACTCACGTCACACGTGTTACTAAGAAAAAGAGTCAACCAATGTGATCAGCAACTGAATTCCGAAGTAAGTAATTGTGCAGAATATTAATAGTTAGTGTAGAACTGCAAACTGCACAAACTATTGATTTGCAAATCCGTCTATGGAAGCTTTTATTCCTTTTATCTACTCTGGTCGACAATCAGAAGTAAGGAGTTGCAGTATTTAAAACGGCAGAAGTGATAAGACGAACGAAATCAACTCCTTAACTTAACTACCAACTTAAGTACTAATAAAAATGTATTTGAGATTATACTTATATCTGCATCCTCTCAGTATCAGTATGTACTACAAATGTGAAGTAACTTTTTCTGCAAGGGTTTTGTTCAAATGAACCGATGCAAATTCCTTATCTGAAGTCTAAATTGGGATTGGGACAGACAGATCACAGATTTACCACTTACTCTTACAACTTAATTACTTGCGGAGAATAAGATTGAATCCTAAACTGAATACTACCCCGTATACCAAATAATGCAGTGGCAGTTTTGCCTCACATTAATAGCGGAAAACCAATTGGAAATTGATTAATCAAACTCCTTCACATGATCCTATTATGTTAATCCATCCAAAATCCTAATCTACAACTACAAACTAATCCAGAGTACATGCTTAAATACACACGTCCAACAAAATCAAAGACCCTAAGACCAACCTGCAGAACAGTGAAGAGTAAATTAAGAGATCACGAAGGACTTGTAAGTCCGTGGACTGCTTTTGGTCTTTAGTGAAGTAATTACAAGAAGGAACTACAGTTTAAAACCTCTTCCTTCCTGTCAATGAATTGAGAAGAAGTTGAGGATGATTACATTCACAGGCACCTACTCCTTCCTACTGCAACCCTTAACTTATATCCTCTGTCTTCTACACTCCGTATAATTCTGAATCGAGTCTTCTTCTGTCTTCTGGCTTATTCAGCAACTTCTTCTAACTTGACTGACGAAGTAGAAAAGAAGATTATGCCAGGAATTCTAAATTCACAATTGCTTGAATCTTGAATTCTCGAAAATCTCGATCCGCTCTTCTTCTTCAGTCCTCACTCCTCAGTCTTCTTCTTGAGATTCTTGACAAGTGCAGCAGGAGCCCTCGTCACTCCACAATATAACGTAGCCCACAAGGAATACCAGGACTCACAACAACATCATCTAGTACATCTACTTCTGCTAAAATACGCGTACCATTTTCATACGTATTATACATGTACATATATGCTTATGTTGATGAGGATGAGCTGACTATCTTTCAGGTCTATCACCACCACCGTCTACAAACTTCGTCTACATATCTGAATGTATACAAAGTGGAGTGGATTTAGTACATTGTACGAAGTGTACCAAGTTCGTAGATGTTGTAGAGGTATATTTGATAAGGGTAGGTTTTGCTTTTGATTTCTGGTGTAAAAAGGGTTGGTCTAGTGAGGTGGAGTCGTGGAGGCCCATGTGATGTACTGACAGAGAGGCTAAACCCGATTTGAATTTAATATTCTCCCTTCTTTGTACTTAACTGTTGGTTAACTTGTTGTTGTTGTGATTAAGTCCAAGTGTAAGTAAGTTGAGTGGATAGGGCCGTAGGTGACTGTGGCATAGGGCTGCTGTATTGTCTTCTGTAGTGGATAGTAGGGAGGCGAGAGTGGAGTGGATGTAATTCATAATTTCTATTGGAGTGGATAGTGGCAGTGGCACTTACTCACTGCTAGCTAGGCTCTCACCTCTCTCACCAGTTACCAGTTAAACTGCTAAACGACACAGGCGGAATTGAAGTTGTAAGACGAGGACGAAAGGAGGACGAGGACAAGTGAACTTATTTCTTGTTAAATGTTTAACATTATTAAACCACTTCCATCAGTCACCACAAACTCCAAACTAATAACTCAGCAGAGGAGACATTATCGAACTATCAAGCAAGACCAATTTTTCCTTACCAACCACACGTAGAAGAACAACACTTACTTAAACGACTTAAATCGTAACCAACAACGGAGAGATTAATTGTAATTAATTCAAAGTTAATTCCTAATTAGAAATATTAGCAGGAAGGATTGAAGAATTGAAGGGATTGTCTATTTTCAACTAATTTGTCGTACTTCGGGGCTCCACACTTAACCTTTGTTATCCTGTCCCCAGATTAGTGTTCAAAGGAGAGAGAAACAAAAACCCTGCAGAATAGGTTAATATGTAATTTTAATTGTCGACGAATTAAGATTCATTAAGAACGGACATGTCCTTAGCTTCGTTGAAGATGAAAGGTAGAGGGTAGATTGAGTCCATCATCGAAAAGGAGTTGAAGAAACAAAGGGAAGAGTTACTACTTAACAGTAATCTCTAGTCAGTGGTGATCAGGAAGACTATACAGATTGCTTGTGTTGTTTGTGAGGGACACTTCACACTTTGACATTTGAGACATCCACTTGACCCTTCTTCCACTATTGAGGCCTCTTGGTGAGTTTGGAGTTGGGTGTGTTTTGTTAAGGGATTTGAAATGATATGATAACAGTTGGGACTTACACATTTTAAATTTTGATAACCATGTAGAGAGAGGAGGAGGGGGACAGGATGCCTGAGATAGAGAAGCATTTGCACCAGCTGAGTCACCTGATAAGGAAGCAAGACTCGATAAAGCTGGTGGTCCGACTGGAGAGTGCCGTAGGGTCACGGTCACGGATTCGATACCTGGCCGTGGTTTCCTGTATGGAACAGGAAGCGGAGGAGTACTGTCTTCTAGGCATTGACTGTGACAATAGTATCTCTCTTGGCCTCGTTCTGGCCATCCTTTCTTATACGACTATTCGACTTGACGGAGACGGGTAAGATGGTCATTTACGATATTATTATGGGTTTGGTAAAATTATAGGATTGACTTTAATATGGACTTGGGACTGACTTTGAAATTCTATTTTTATAGAGGATTTTGTGTGACGACTGAAGATGGTCTTCGAAGTCATATATTTAAGCCCGTGTCTGTCCAGACAATGTGGTCCGCCTTACAGTCCCTGTATGCAGCTAGTGAATGTGCCAAGGAAAATAATAGTTTTCAAGCTTGTGCTGTCCTATACTATGAAAACGTATTAAGTACCCACAAGTCGGATCCCAGTTGCCTTACTGAGTGGAATATTTTACCTGGAGTTGAGTACAGGCGACCCTTAGCATCTGCCTTGTAAGTTTTATTCAATTATTCATTTTTATGGGAATAAGTTTATCCAATTGGAGTTTTAATGGATTATTTTTGTTCAATAGTACCTCAGAAGAATTGTCTTTTCAAGAAAAAATTAGCTGTACTTTAAGAGAAATATTGTTATGTGAGCGAGACCTCGATGAAGTCACCTCGAAGGAAATACGAACAAAATTGGAGTGCAAACTGCGAGTAGATTTGTCAAAGTATGTCTTCAATTTGTAATTATTCTTGGGTTGTCGGTTGATTAGTTTCAATATTAAGTGGTGAATGTTGTTCCTTTCAGCTACAAATCGTTTATTGACGAGGAGATGCTTAAGATATTAGGACAAATGGAAGCACCAGCGTTAATACTTGACCATTTATATCTCGGGACAGAGTGGAATGCTTCTCATCAACAAGATCTCTTTGATAAACAGTATGCTGATCATTCTCATTTAGTTGTTTAACTTGTTATAAAAATGTATGTAAAAAAATCGGATGATTTAATTTTTCAGAATTAACCATATACTCAATGTAACCACTGAGATTGATAACTTTTTCCCTGACACATTTCGTTACATGAACATCCCAGTCTGCGACACGGAGGAGACAGACATTCTCCGTTATTTTAATGACTCATACCGATTTATCAACAAAGGTAAGATGAGGCTTGTTTGTAATGTAATGTAATTATTAGGTTTTGTGATTTTTTTTTACTTAAATTCAGTTATAAATACTAATATGAAATACTTATTAACGACATCATTTTTCAACAGCTCGCAAAGACGGTAAAAATGTGCTAGTCCACTGCAAAATGGGAATCAGCAGATCTGCAACAATTGTGATTGCTTATGTTATGAAAGCACGGAACTGGGATCTCAGTCGATCATTAAAGCATGTGAAGGAGCGAAGGACATGTGTGAAACCAAACCCAAATTTTATGAAACAATTAGAAGTTTATGAGGTACGTACCAATATAGAAATTACAGAAAGAATTTACTTAATCATTCTTGATAAAGCCATGCTTAACTCACATTCATTTTGTTTGATGATAGGGAATTTTGACGGCGAAACGATACAGTAGCACATTGGAAAAGCGATCAAAGTCTGAGTCAAATCTGAAGCAGAATGACAAGCCCTTATTGTCGACTCGTGATGACAAAATTCTGTGTTCTTCAAATAGTGATATTACAGACGGTGGAAGTGAAGGCAAATCTCCCAAGAAATACTTTCATACAGCTCCTGCCCGACTGAAGCCAGAAAACGGAAGATTGGTTGCAGATATTTTGAGACCTAAAAGCTCATCTTGTGCGGCCATTGTGACTAACGAGAACAGTTTACAGGATATTGTACCACAAGACGTTATGAACTCCTTCGAAGCAGCGGTTAGTTGTTTAGAGCAACAGCAGAGCCCGACCCTGTCCGAAAAATTCTTTTCAGCTCAAGGTAGGTAGACGTTTTAGCTTTTCTTTTATTACAATTTTTAATTATTTGTTTAAAATTTTAATTGGTTATACTTTTTTTTACAGAACCTACCATACGAAATTCTACTGTTAGTCTTGAAATCCCAATTGTGATGGTAACTAATGAAGAAATCCAACCCAGTAGTTTCACAGCTACTGAGGAACTCTTTCTATCTTCTGCGTCAGAAGAGAAAGTGTCGACCTTTGAGGAGCCACTAACAATATTAAATGATTCAATAATTTCTACATCACTACCTGCACTGTCAACAGATGAGGTGCTGAAAAATGTCGAGTCGGATCCTCCTCCAGAATCTCATGTTTCAGACGAGTGCAAGAAAGTTATGAGTTTAAAGTGTTGTCGAAGGCCTTATAATGGTCATACTTTTAGTGTCTCCCCAAATCAAGTCGTAAACATTACTTCGTTTGTTGACTACTCAAAATGCAGTGTCCGTCACCTCGTCAATGAATTTGAATTGCATAGTAATCGTCTAAATCAAGGCAGTGCATCGGGTGGAGAAAGTACAATCAATTCCTTAGAATTGATGTCCCATACACCGGTCAGGAATGTTAATCGAGGCATTGTACGGAAGCACCTAGATCGAGGAGATACCGACTACAGTAGTGAAGAAAATCAAGAGTCAGAGTCCGCCTCAATTATCCGCAGGGCGGACGAAGTATCGGCTCCAGCCGTTGTTGGTAAAAGCTCCAAGAAATCGGAAAAACTTGGATCTGGATGTCTCCCATTCTTTCGAAAGTACGCATCTTCTGGATCTAAAAGTTCTCTAAGTAAGAATGCAGTTGCTCCTGGAACGGGTCAAAGTCCACGAAAACCATCGTTTGAAAGATCTAGAGAAAAGCCGAAGGAAAAAGGAGTGAAATGCAAAGGAAAGATACTGGAGACCGTTGCCAAGCTCAGCGAAAATGGAGATAGTATTACGCCTCTTGAACATCATCCTAAGTATCAGTCAACTGGTGTTGTCAAGCAGCGTTTAGAAGCTTTTGAAGCAAAAGCTGTTCCCCATTCAAAACACCAGTTATTCTTCCGATCTCACAACCGATCCCATAGTGCCACGGGAGCGACTGGTGGCTTACAGTTTGAAACCATGGGGCATCTTACCCATCGAAAATCGTCGATGCCTCAATTACGAATCCAAAGCTCGGAATTCGAGTCCTCGCCTACTTTTTCTCAGCGGCTGCCCCTGGTCCACATTTCAGATCGAAAAGCATCCTTAGACTCAAATAGTTTATTCAGATCCTTTCCTTGTGTTCGGGGGTTCCAGAATTCCGGAAGTAAATCATTCTTCTCCACTTCTTCCAGTTCCAGCAACCGGCAGCAACATGGGAGCACACATCCGTTAAATCTTCTTCCAAGAACGCCCACGTTAACTTAAGATTAATTAACTTTTTTTATCGAGATAATTAATTTTTAAATTGTCGAAAGCCAATACGATTTGATTCTATGATTAAGTGCATTCTGATCATTGTGATTACGTACACGGACAACATGATCGCATAAAACGCTGAAACTTGTGACTATTATTTATAAGAAATAAATATTAATGAGAGTTCTGTTCGAATTCGTTGGTCTATATTGGATTAATGGAGTTGTTTGAAAGCATACATTTTTTTAAAAACATTTTACATGATTTCTTCAAAAACACAATAATTTCTTGGGGTTATTATGTCCAGCTGGAAATGTACGAACCTAATTTTGTATTCTCAAGTACTTACCTAAATCATTTTCATGGAGGTCATAAATCATAAATTATTGCTAACTGTAAAGCAGGTTGGACACTAAATATATTAGTGTGAAGTTCCGCTGCACCTTACTAGCAATTCAAAAATTAGTTTTTAAACAAGATACATAGTTGTACTTTTCAGATGTTTAGGCATTTTTATTGATTGCGTTACATAACATATTCAAAGTACAGGTCGAAAAAACACCTCTTCATTATTAACATTTTTAACTGCCGCCGAACTCAGGTTTGCAGGAGATTACAGAAATGAGTAGAAAAAGATCATAACATAGCTACTAGATTTGATCACTTTACGCTACTTGCAAATTAGTTTGTGTATCACTATCATTTTTTGAGAATTCGGTTCATTTCTTTGGTTTGTTTCTGCACTCGGAAATCAACGTCTTCAGTTTTTGTGTGCAGTCGATCCAGCATGTCGTTTTGGTCGACAATTTCTTTGTTCAAATCCTGTCCCAGGCTCTTAAGTTTGGACAGAGAATCTCCCATTAATTCTAAGTTTCTGTCCAGTATAGCGTCTACTGTTTGCGTGCTCGGAACAGATTCAGATCTTAGACGTTCAGAAGGATGTATGTCATTCTTGCTTCTCTCATCCCTTGACTCTAGGATTTGAGATAACTGACTTTTCCCTGGTGCGTTCGGCTGCTGCTCTAAATCATTGGCTGACGAAGATGATGACATTTTGGCTCCATCATTTTTAGGTGCCGTGAAGTAGTTTCGAATACTCCCGAAAACGCTCTAAATGGGAAAGTGTAGTTTTTAAACGGCCTTATAGAGATATTAGTAGATTAAGGACAACATACACCTAAATATCGGATAAAAAGTTACCTTGATTCCTTGGATGTGTCTTTGACTGACTCGGAGTGTAGAATTGATTTCATCGAGCTTCTGCTCCGCACTCTGTAACTGCTCTCTCTGACGCGTCAATTCCTACCAAAGTATTTTAAAAAAGTCAACTACATTCAATAAACTCTATCATCTCTTCAGGACTTTTTACATTTTAAATTCCATTCAAACTAACCTCAGCAGTGGCGCTTCCGATTTGTTCAGATTCATGAAGCAAGCTCACAGATCGGTAGGACGACTGGATAGTCCTCTCTTCGATTTTCCTCTTATCCTCAAGTAACTGCTGTCGTCGCTCGTCCATTGTGGATGACTCGTAAGCCCGACGCCCTCCCCTCAAGAACGTAGCGTCGTCAACCTCATCCGTTGAGAAGAACGGATTGCTTTTGTCGTAGTTGTAGTTTGATCCTGCCATTTTTTCCCTTGTCTGCAGTCTGAGTCAATCCAACTGAATCCAATCTGAAAAAATCAGTTCACAATTTTCATTTATGAAATTGACGCCCCAAATATTTCACACAAAAACAAACTCTTAGTTAGACTTTAATGTTCGTCATGTGAACGGAACGTATAAATTCTGTTATCATCAAATGAAGGAATAGCTGTCCTATTATCATTATATATCTATTGGAATTTGGAAAGAAACCGGTAATCTCTAGCTCTGGCTGTGGACTTAGCTGATGTATTATTTGTTGTGGAAATCCAACAAATAAATAAATAAAACTAAATGGCCTTGTGAATCCACCCAGATCTGATTACGGAGAATTGAAATTCAACCTCATTGCACTACATCTCTCTCTCTCCCTTTCCAATTTCTCATATATTTTACATTCCAATATATTCATAAAACAAATCGCCGACCTATGAACTACTCTGAAGTCTGAGCCACCAAAAGTTGCAATTAAAAGTATGAAGTACATAATAAAATGGTAGACAATCCAAACCACCTAACCCCCAGACCACCACGACCTTTACCCTTAAGGACTACAAGATAAAAAATAATGAATCTATAAAAAGTTAAATACGTTACCTTCAAACTTTGACCTTTAAGCCTTTTAATATGTGAGCTGTTGACTGTCTTCAATCTTAATACATGTGCATGTGTGAGGCTCTGTAGTGTAGTGACCTCCTGGACGTAAATTCTTGATTACACGTACGAAGGGAAGGGACCTCCTCCACCGTCTTCAAGTCCAATACCTAAATAACTATAATTAATATCTCGTATCATTAAATTAACTATATATGAAATGATTTAAACTTGTTAAGAATGTGTTCTTATTATTTACAAATTTACAACCTACTGATCTCCTCACCCAAGAGCCGTAAATGTGTACGTAGTTAAGAGTTTAATGAATCCAGAATCACGTACAATCTATCGATTTCCGATTTCCTAGAAATTTTAATAAAACTCCGTTGTAAATTCACGATTAGAGAATTGTGGGTGTGTGTCACTGTGTGTGGTTTGGATTGGGAGTTTGGGAGAAGACGAGAAGAATTGTGATGTCTGAAACTTACTGAAGACTTTAGGAGATAAATAATTTGATATTGTCTCTTCTATTAGTCTTTTAAGCTGGTTGGGGATATTGCTGAGGAATGACTAACAGAGTGACTAAATGAATTTACTCCCTAACGCATAATTGCTTGGAATGTTGAATTAGTTTAGAATGGAGAGATTTAGGGACAGCAGACAGAATTCCACACAATTTGTCCTCTTATGCTCTCCAACTTTCAGACTCTCTTCGCAAAGTTTAGTCTTGTCAACTGATGTTCAGAAGGACTTTCACTTCATAATGTACATATGAAGAAACCTAAGCTAACGACGGTACAAAATATCCTTCAATACGTCCATACCTTCTAAAATTGCATACGGTTCTAATAGAATAAATCCTCTGTACATCTTAAAACTTAGCATGCTTTGAGGTCGTTTAATGCAAGGCGCTCTATTTATCACTATAAGTTGAGTGCGCACTATAAGTTGAGCTGATGAAATGATAGTATTTCGATATCATGAACATTCGGTTACATCTTGTACCTTCTTGTTCTGTCTGCAGGTTGTATAGCGAAACTCTTGGTTTCCCTAGCTTGGACAATTGGACACCCAGACCTACCGTCAATCAATTTTAAACGGTTCTTACGGACGTTTTGTAATTTTACATGCAAGCCCGACGAACATTATCGTCATTACAAAAAGGGAGCGCGGAGTCGCTGACTGACCGTCTCTAGTTACTCTTACTTCGAGGTCAACCAGCTTCAGTTTTCTACACTTTAATGAATTTCATTATCTAGAGTATGCAACATATAAAGATACAGAAACATATTAATGTTTAAAGTTGTGTACTCCATCCTAGAACTGTAATGAACGCTGAGCGCGAAGGTTGGGTAACCCTGACTGACCGTCTATAGC